>JANTNT010211718.1:1611-15745 GCA_024752375.1 Entacmaea quadricolor
TGATCAGTAAGGTGTTTGTAAGTGGTCAGTAAGGTGTTTGTAAGTGATCAGTAAGGTGTTTGTAAGTGGTCAGTAAGGTGTTTGTAAGTGATCAGTAAGGTGTTTGTAAGTGGTCAGTAAGATGTTTGTAAGTGATCAGTAAGGTGTTTGTAAGTGGTCAGTAAGGTGTTTATAAGTGATCAGTAAGGTGTTTGTAAGTGATCAGTAAGGTGTTTGTAAGTTGTTGGTAAGCTGTTGGTAAGTTGTCAGTAAGTTGTTGGTAAGTTGTTGGTAAATTGTCGTTATGTGGTTGGTAAGGTGTTGTTAAGTGGTTGGTAAGATGTTATTAAGTGGTTGGCAAGGTGTCAGTAAGAGGTGGGTAAGGTGTCAGTAAGTGGTCAATAAGGTGTTGGTAAGTGTCGGTAAGTGGTCAATAAGGTGTCAGTATGTGGTTGGTAAGTGGTGGGAAAGGCATTGGTAAGTGGTCACTAAGGTATTGGTAAGTGGTCAGAAAGGTGCTGGTAGTGGTTGGTAAGGTGTCAGTAAGTGGTTGGTAAGGTGCCAGTAAGGTGTCATTAAGTGGTGGGACAACAGGATTGTTCATTTTAGTCAAGATACTTAGTAATTATACCTTTAACAAAGTATCATATCTTGAAGCAGACATTAAAAATCTTCCATCTTCAAGCTGCATCTCTCTTTAAAATAATTATGTAACACAAAAAAAATAAGAAACAGAATCTACCTTGAATGATGTTGGTTTAAATACAGAATAGGATAAAAAGGAGAAATATGAAATAGGATGACAATTACAATCTGTACCTGTTCTCCAGTAAGTTGTTTAAAACAGGTAGCACATTTCTCTCAGCTTTTTCTATCCCTTCCAACACCAGTATTCTTCCATCTACTGCAGCTCTTACTGCACACTGATCAACATAAAAAGCTGTGCCAGAATGGATTTCTCTTCTTTGTTTTAAATCTGACTCAGTTGTATCTCTTGTCAAAGCCAGATACTCCATTTCTGAATTGGTAAGCTCCTAATGAAAATAAAATTTTACTAATTATTAAGTGTAAATGGCTTGAACCCAGGAGTAGTAGATAATTATTATAGTTTGTTTCTCAGACAAAGACCTTAAACCATAGACCCTGTCTCCCATCTCTTCCTTAACCTGTATCATGGGGGACATTAAAGAACCTTGGACATTAAAGAAAGTTTGGTCTTTTTGTTTAATCAAAAAAACATAGAAGAAACAATCTATATTGAGCATGATACCTACATACCAAGAAATGATTGATTAAAGAACCTGTTTGATTGTTCTCATAAAAGTAGGGGAATTGTCTCCCAGAACTTTCAACAGCCTATTCCAATTGGAGGTACAATGTACTAATCTACTAATTATCTTCTCATGATTGTAAGCTGCTTTGTTGCCAATGGCACCTTACTATACAGCCCATATCATCCTCTACTGATGATTATTGTAAAGTGCATCGAGACATGTGAAATGAACTATATACTGGTAAGCACCTACTATTATTTTTATTACTTATCAACTCACCAGGTATTGCATAGCAAGAAGTCTTCTCAGAGGTCCAGGTGGTCCAATTAAAAACACATCCTGACCTAGTTTGTCCTATGGAAATAATTATACTAACATTTCAATAGAGTAGTTTGTAAATAACAATTGTAAGTATTGGGGATAAAGTGACAACCACAGAATAAGAAATACAAAATATTATTATTAAGTGTTTTGGCAGTTCCTGCTGCCATCATCAGTGAAGAATTTACAAAATCCAAGCTATTTACATAAGACAGAATACTAATTAGAAAATAAAGAAAAGTGTTAATTAAATGGAAAGTTTAGGATTTACATGCTTAACTTAACCCTCCCTCAATAGTCAAGTCTTTTGTCCAGCAAGTAGTTTGTGGGAAGACTGCACTGAGGCCTTTGACAACTTCTGCTTGTATAAGATAGTAAGCCAGTTCGACTAGAAACATATCTTTTTTACGTTATTTTCAGCCTATCCCACATGGCTTGATTGCCTCTCTCTTCATATCTACTTTTTTGTGGGATCCAGCCAGTTCGCTAGATACACCATGCTGACGAGGCCCAACTTAGGCCGAAACAGCTGTCCATGGTTTCTAGTCAAATTGGCTTACTTTCTTATATGATGAGAAGTTGTCAAAGGACTCAGAGCAGTCTTCTTCTGTCGTTGTGCATTGCAGGGCTCATAATTTACCTATTACACTTCCTTATACATAATTTTCAGCCTATTCCACATGGCTTAATTGCTACTCACAAGTGGCATGGTTGTTGGCATTCCTGCTACCTTTTTTATAAATATATAAATACATACATATATACAAATTGGCCTTCTTTTATACATGCAGAATTGAATGCAACCAAAAAACTTTGATAATTTTTTTCTCTTTATCCTGATGATGACAGCAGAGCATTGTTGAAATGCATTGACTAATAAAAGTTTTTCATATTATGTCTTTTTGTGATGAAACACAAAATCTGATATCAGAAATCTAGAAAAACGAGAAAGAAAATTATTAATCAAAGTTTTTCAGTCTTATTTAATTCTATATATACCCACATAATAACCATACATTAAAGCTAGTTACTGATCTTTAAATTACTAACTTTCTGAATAATCCATCTCAATGTATTTAAAGTAGTTTGTGGAAGATCTTCAGAATCTGAAAAATAAACACCAAAGGGTTACCACTTTTATCAAAATTTATACATCACATTAGTATGAACAATTACAATAAGGTATCTATATTTGGTACTTACAGTATTTAATAGGAACTAGTTCTGGATGCAATGGTTTTTTCAGTGCTATACTGACATCTCCAATACTAACTCTACCATCTATAATAAATAGTATGTATTTAAACTAATTGGTAAATGGTTTTTACATAGCTACATTATGCATTAACAAATATTATTACAGTGTTCTAACCAGGCAGCGCCATTGCAGGATTCACACACAAAAAACAGAAATGACGCACAATTTTCAACTTTATGTGCCTCCAATAGCGCTTAAATTATCCAAAGAATACTTTCTGAAATTTTGGATTGGTAGGCCCTTTGACCCCCTGAAAAAAATTCCTGGTCAGAACACTGATTATTATATTATTTGAATTTTTTCCACAGAAAACTAAGTACACACCTGTAGCATCAGGTATACATCTAGATTAGGGTACCATGGGTGTGCTTACCTCCCCATATCCTGAGTTAGGTTGGGGATTAGAGGGTGCTGGGGGTTTACAACCCACCAAATGACCTCTACATGATGAACATGCCCCTAGAAATTCAACTCCAGTCAATTTGTACAATGACCGTTAGTAGAGCTGAGCCCACTGTCAAAATTTTTTAAAGATCATTCAAGCAAGACTATTGAGTCAATAAGATGCTTTTAACATTAATCTGCTGATAGCTAAACTAACTCTATTACACCCTTCCTTTGAAAAATCCTAATTGGTCCCTATCTTCCCAAAGATTAACATGCCTTCAAGGAGCATTTATTTTAAAGGGGAATGGGCAAGAGGAATCCAGGGAAGGGTCATCAAATTTTTACAGAAGGGGGGTTCATCATTAAAAAGAAGTTTGAGTAAAAAACACTGCCATGTAGGGGAGTGGGTCATAACAACCAGAGGGATTTCTCCAAACCACCCATTTCTAAAAAATGAATACTCCTTCACGACCCATTTTGTACCCTCTGCAGAGCATTTGCACCCTCCCTTTGAAAAATCCTGAATCTGTCTCTATCCTCCCAAGGATTAACACACCCTCAGGACTTATTTTTACCCTCTGAAGCACATTTGTGTAGATATTTAATTCAACAACTTCCCTTAACTTCTACCCCTTAAAAAACTTGATCCACCCCCCTGCAGGTCTTCTAATTCCTGGGGGACTCCCTTAAAAAATAGATAGGGGTGCTTGACGGAAGGTACTAAAAGGTATGTGATGGTCATATTTTTGGCCCTTAAAGGTTTGTCGAGCATCCCTATCCATTTTTTTATGGGAGTCCCCACAGGTTCTGATCCCTAGTGACCTTTGTACTCCTGGACAAATTTTCATTCTAAAATAAACCACATCCACCTCAAAACACTCTCGTTGCCCATATCAGAAATTAACCAACTATTCAAGGATTCCAAGTATATAACGTAAATTAAACTTAAACTTAATTAAAGATACAACTTGAGCTTAAGACTTACCCGAGCATAAAGGCCGTAAAACAGGCTGTTTTATAGAATTAACTAGTAAACTAAGCCTCCTTGTCGCTTTAGAGGCCGACATCAACGCAGCTCTTAACATTTGTGATACAATTGATGGTTAGCAAGTATGGTATACGTTCTTTAAAAGCCTGTCCACATGGTTAAATCCATCTACATATGCACTATTATATAACATATTGGTTTCTAATAATATACAAATATTTACGATAGAACCTCAAGCAATTATTTTCAGAACGAACCAACGATAACTGAGAAAGCCTGCTAAAGCATAAATCCATGAATTAATAGTTAAAGTTCATTGAAATACTTATCCATCTAAAAACAGGCAATACAGCCCCCATTTTTTGAACGCTTTTATTGACTGCATACTTTATGCACAGTGGTTACTCCTAAGAATGATCTCCGACTTCCGATAAATTAACGACAGCACCCCGATGAATTTCGGCGGGGCGTACGTCGGAAAAGGGGTTAGTTAAGAGAGCAGTTTTCTCTGAACTTCTTTGAGATATGGTCGAGATCCATTTCAGTTCTTCCTTCCCTTCCTTTCCTGCATTTCTCTTCCCCGGATGCTTCCCCTTCATCCCGTTCTGAGTGACCAGAGGAAAGTTGATCGTAAAGTTTCAGTGTTTCATTGTTCCGTTTATTTTCTTAGTAGGTGTAGAAGGTGTTTCTTTTCACTCTTTTAGGTTTGGTTATAAGATGTTTATCTTATCTTTTGTAGTGCTACTCCCATCAGTCGTTTCTTAGATCTAATAAGTATGGTTTTCCTTTAACACGTCAAACTAATCTAAAAAAAAAAACAAAAAAGCTTACTACATTCTAAAGCTTACTAATCACATTCTGGAATGCTAACGTTATTATTTCGCCAGGGAGGTGCTTTTATTTGACATTTCTTTTCCGACAGATCTAAATTCTTTGGGAAAACTCCTTTAACTAACAGAGAGACGCCCTTTATTCTATTAAAGAAATGATGCACAAGCATTCCAAGTTCATCGACTAAATGCGGACGTGATCGTATTTAGTGTTTGTCGACCGGAAGTCAATCGACATGCCATCGACAGTACGTGACGTCAAACCCCGAAGGAGAACCGAAGGAGAAGGCAAATGGATGCTGCAAAGCAACAGAGAATGTTGGCAAATAATTCGTCGAAGTATTTCTAAATATGTCTTAAATTTCCAGACTATAACCTCTAGTGTGTTTAAACCAACATCTACGGGTTTTCCTATGGAATGGTTTGGTTGTATTTGGGGTTTACTGGAGTGAACACAATACGACTCTGTATGATAAAGTTACTGACCGAAAAATGCGAGTACAAACTGACTTTTGCTGGACTTCTCTTTGGCTCTTCTTCATGTGTTTATTAGACTTAAGTTACGAAAAAAACCCTCCGAAGAAAAGAACAATCCATAAGATTCCTCTTCTTCGAACTAAGAGGGATTTACGAGATTCAAATGGTGTTCCTATGGAAAACCTAAAGGGTCGGCCTGGGCAAGGTTATTACATCGCTACTAATTTAGGAAAACCGCCACAACGGGTTAGTTAGTTAAACCTCTTTATTCCTCTTGTTTTTAATTGGAAAAAGACTCAGTTTTTATCTTATGAGCAGAGTTTTAGTAAGAAATTTAAATGATCTATAAAATGTTGATGCGATAATTTCTCGAATTTATGTTCGAGAGATTGAAATGGTTCTAGATCTTTAAGCTTATTGACTTTTTGCCCTTGGACGATGAGAGATGGATGAAAGTTGATTTTTTCCTTGTCTGTCGTTAATTGTTAAACACGATTACACAGCTAGCTGATAGTTGTATTAAAGACCTAACTTAAGATAGAACACAGTATGTTTTGTACAACCTAATGTTTTATGTAATACAATGATTTTTTTCATGTTTGCGGTGATCCTACTCAAAAGCTAACGTTTTACGATCGAAATTTTCGATTTTCTAAACTAAACGAAGTATAATATATCTAAACAAGATCTATTCTTGAAACAGGAAATTCAAATATAACTGGAAGAAAGTAATCTAAAATCCTGACTTAGTCTTCAGCATGACTTTCGGCTACAAAATTTCTTTCCTATACAAAATGTTTTTCGGTAGATTCTTGAAATGCAATTGTCGGATATCAGTGTCTTCTAAAATTTCATTTTCTTTGATTTAAGAATAAACTCAATGCAAACATCTGGCACTTTGTGCAATCTAGCGCCCCTGATGTTTGATAAATAGGAAAACAGAACTTAAATGGAATAAAATGATCCTTATTTTTTCTGACAAGTCTATGATTTCAAGTTGACAATTTTAACAAGTGTAACAATTCATATAATCCATAGGTATGCTTAAATTTCTGTGCTCATATTTTCTCTCTTATTGATTTGTTTCTGGTTTCATTGTAATGTGCTATTTTATTGTAACCAGTGAAAATGAGCTGAAACTGTAAATTAACAATTTTAAGAATAACATTGAACCAAAGAAGCTAACTGACAACAGTAAACCACACAATTGTGGCTTTAATTGATGTACATTATTGTGAAGAAGGTTTATTTGTATTTTCAGATCAATGTGCTTGTCGACACAGGAAGCAGTAATTTTGCTGTGGCAGCAGCCCCTCATCCTTATGTTCCATATTATTTTCACATTGAAAAGTAAGATCTGATTAATTGTTGGGAATAAGAAACAAACTTTTAGATTCTGTAAACTAGACTCGAGCTAAGTGTATTACTCACATTAGAGTGGTTTTCATAAACCTGTGAAATACACTTTAGCATATTACACATTATTACACTCAAATTCTTTTGTTTTCTATTGTATTTATCTGAGTATTACACTTTAATTAGAACACTTTTTTTCACGGGTTAATGAAAACCACTCTAAAGTGTTGTTGTTGTTTGGAATGTCTGATATGATGTTTGTTTCTTTTCAGCTCATTTTCTTACAAGGATTTAAATAGAGCTGTTTCTGTTCCTTATACACAAGGTAACTGGGAAGGAGAACTGGGCTCTGATCTTTTAAATTTCATAGAGGGACCAAATTCTACCATCAGAGTAGATGTTGCTAGTATTCTGTCATCAGAAAACTTTTTTATCAATGGATCAATGTGGGAAGGTATCCTAGGTCTTGGTTATGCAAGATTAGCAAAGGTGAGACTTAAACTTACATAATAATTTTATTGAGGTACAGTTGTAAAATTGATATGAAATTTTTCTCCTTAGCCCGATTCCAGTGTTGTTCCAGTCTTTGACCAGTTTGTAAGGGAAAAAGCTATACAAAAAGACTCTTTTTCAATGCAACTGTGTGGTAGTAGTGAAATAGAACCCTCAGCTGAGCCAACCGTAGCTGGCACTATGGTAAGCTGCCTTTCTTATACTATATATTACTATGTTAATTATTTGTCACAACTGTAAATAAAGACAGTAAAATTTATCCAGGAATGTAAACTGAATGGCATGTCTTTTGATGCATACACAGTTCAGGTTTTTCCAACATTCACTGTCATTTGGAATAAAATAAAGTATTTGAATGTCTTGCTGTTGAATCTGGTCGAATGCCCTCAATATAATTATTTGATAAGTAACCTTTTTTGCTAAAACAATAGAAATACTTGATTGACAGGCACTTTACCAGTGTGAACTTTATTCAAAATTTGTATGTAAAATATGAGGAATGTGGCTGGAGTTTCAGAGCAGACACTCTCTCTACCTCTCTCTTCCCCAATTCCCCTCTTCTGTTCTCAATCACACCACTATGCAGGCTATTAGTATAATAATTCTTATTGTTTAGGTATTTGGTGATATAGATGATGAACTCTACAAGGGTGATCTTTTATACACCCCTATTGTGAAAAAATGGTATTATGAAGTAGTTATCACAGATATTGCAGTAGATGGAGAAAGCCTTGACTTAGACTGTAAAAAGGTAATCTACTGTATGTGGTCTTTTTTGTGGTCTTGAATCTGACTGTTAACATACACAATTATTGGTTAATTCAGAGGTCCATGTATAGGAGGCCATGTACTACACTATCAAAACAAGTTTTTCTGTTTACTCTCTTTAGTTGGTCTATATAGGGAAAAACTTTGCTCTTGGTTTAAAAAACATAGTTTCTCTGTATGGACCTCGCAGCTGGAAAATAGAACAGTTTTAGTGTGTAGCTGAACATACTGTACTGTGACTCTTAAATGGCTTCTGTATTCAAGTGTTGTGATTTAATGGTATTTGTTTACTCACTCTCTGATTGGTTTGGGGGGGGGGGAGCCAACTGTACAGTATACTAGTTCCAATGACAGTAGTGCAGGATGTTTATAGGTGTATATACATACCGGTATTAATATACAATATTTTGTTCTTTATAGTACAATTATGATAAAACTATTGTAGATAGTGGAACAACAAACCTGAGAGTTTCTGAGCAAGTGTTTAATTCAATTTTGGACAGACTAAGAAAGTTTGACAGGGTAAGTCTAATCTGTCATGTTCTAAGTCTCAATAATACATATTATTTTGTTACAGTGTCACCCAAATAACCAGTGGCACTAGAAGAATTAAATATTTTATTTTACTTTGATCACAAACAGTTCCCTAAATTTGCAGTATCAAGTTTAGGGGGGATGTTTTGATTGGTTAAAAAACGATATGAATTTTCCTAAAATATTTCCTATTGCCCATGGTTATTTGGTGACAGTGCTAATACTTAACTTGCTGCTCAAGATGATTCTTGAATGTGATAATTAATAATTATCTAATGATCTGTCCTTATTTATTTATCTACAAAATAGCTTGGTGTTCCAGATGACTTTTGGTATGGTAGACAGATGATGTGTTGGAATTATGACAAGACACCTTGGGAAGAGTTTCCTGACATGTCAATATCCTTGTTATCATCCATTGGTGCATCAAAGGAGTTCAGACTCAAAATACCTCCACAGGTTATACCTTTAGATAAACTTTATAACTAATAATAAAATAACTACGATATAATGTGCACTGCACTCTGATTAGTTGAGCCATTAGCACACAACGCAGAAGCACAATAAACTGTGATTTGTATTTTATAAAAGAAATTATAAAATAACTTCCAGAGATCCTGCATTCTGATTGGCTGAAGAGCATGTTTTTAAGAGAGTTTAAAACGTAGAAATTTTTGAGTTATTTTATAAAAGCAATAAAATTCAATTTCCATGTTTTAAACTCTTGAAAATGAATCTTATTACTTAAAAAAACCTTCATCCTTTCTGCTCTGCTTGGGGATTTATGAGAACATTCACAAAGTTATTGAGAAGCACTTTGCTTCACATTGTGCTTCTCAACACTTTGTTCATGCTCTGATAAATCTCTTCATGCTTTACTGTGCGACTACTCCAACCAAGTCCACCCAAGCAAATTTTCACACAAATTAGCCAATCATAGTCAAGTATTTAAACAATAGAATTGGCACAAATTTTTCACATTTTCTGTTTAAAAGGATATATATATATATATATATTCATACTTGTGTATTTATGATCAGAAGTGAACAGGAAACAGTTTAAATTTCAAAAGTCATCACCATCTGTTATTCAAAAGCATCATTTATAAATTTGATTTAAAATTTGTTTGGGTGGTCTTGGTTTGAGTAGTTGCACTGTAAATTTGCACACACACACACTTGGTTTTTATTTCTACAATAGTCAACTTATCATGTTGTTCTGTATTTCTTTTGTTGTAGCTTTATTTAAGAGAGACCATAGAACATGGGCCACTTCTGGGTCAGCATTGTTACAAGTTTGCTATCACTAAAGCTGAAAAAGGTACCATAAAATAAGTTACAATAAGTGAAACAAGAAAGATAAAAACAAAATGTGTCATTGCCTTGGGAATAGTGTTGAAAATGATTGTTTCCTAATGGTGTATTTACCAAATGAATGATTCAACTAGTAATATGTAACACACCTATTTCAAAAAGCATAATTTACTTAGTGATAAGACATACCATAGGTCATACCATTTCAAAGTGTACATTTAAATTGTATTTTTCTTGGTGTCATTATAACCTGATAGTTGTATAATTATATTAAGCCACACTGATGTTATTGTAATTTTTTCCTCTAGGTACTGTTATTGGGGCAGTGATCATGGAAGGCTTTTATGTTGTATTTGATAGAGAAAATGTTCAAGTTGGATTTGCTGCAACTACTTGTGGAGGTAATGTACAAGTGAAGTACAGTTATTAAAGTATTTCCAAGAAATAATCTGACAAAACAATGAAAAATAGGAAAGAATAAAAACAATTCTTAATATTTTCTCTTTAAATAATTCAATGTTTTATTAAGCATGTACAAAGCTTTGATGAACTATGATGTTAACCATTTCTTTTGTTTATAGCTGAAGGCAGATTAAACCCAAGATCCGAAGTTTCTGGTCCATTTAGCAGAGGTATATCACAAGTTATATTAATCCCTTGTATAATATAACAAATTATGACTCCAAAGGTATTGTGTATTTTATTATTGCTCTAATATGGGTTGAACTTCTTTTATTTCAGATCCTGTAGATTGTGAATACATAGAAACAGAGAGCTCAGATACAGCATTGTTGACAGTAGCATATGTTATGGCAGGGGTCTGTGGCTTGTGTTTGTTACCAATATTTATTCTTCTTGGACAAGCAAGTTGTAGACGTAAAAAAGAAAATAGGTTACTGGGAGGGAGTGAATTTAAATAGCATCATTACCACCGGCCATTACTCAATGATAAAAAAAGAACATTAGGCTGACATTCATATGCATTAGAATTATAATAATAATTTAATTTACTAAGTTAAATCCTTCAATCATGTAGTGTCATATTATATTGAGGGAGCTGTTAACTGCCACAGGTAATTAACATTAGATTAATAGAGTTGAAAGATCTAATTGTCATGTAAACCATAACATGTACATAGATCAAAATTATTCTGTCAGAATAAACCACTGAAGTGAACATACAAACACACACACACACAGCTGGCTTTATCATTCAAAAAATGAATTTTTTAACAATTTTTACAAAATATAAAACAATGTATGTTATAAGGGAATGTACATATGGCGTTATGAAATAAAACTGTAATAATACTATTATATTAGTTGTCATGAGATGGGAAGTAATATCAATATGATCAATAGCCTACTTCTGAGATCTTTGGATGTGTGCAAATGGTACCAAAAACTAGCATGAAAGCAAGGCCCGTGCAAAATCATGTAAACAAGACCTTCATGTCATCCTCAGACAATTTTCATAACTTAAAATCTGATGAATTGAAACAGTTTCTCAAAGAACAAGAAATCTTCTCTAGTGAGGGAGAAAAAGAGAAAAGAGGAGTTGGTCTCACTTTATGAAAATGCTAGAAAAGGGAAACAATCCAAAATTGATTCTCCTTTTGATTATAATTTGTCCGAGTTGTTGAAAGAAAAGTTACAAACATTTGTTTAGTTGACCTCCTGTTAATGTTTTACGTGGAGGTTCAACAACATTACTATTTTTCTCTCTTCAAAACAGTACGTATGGTCAAGCAGGGAATCAATGTATTTGTTGTCATCTTTGCCAAGTTTCAAACATCACTTTTCTATTTTTTTCTCCTGTCTTTTTCTGAAAATCTTTTGGTTCTACTATTTCAGGATTAGCATTACCTTTAAGGATCTCTCTCTCAGTTCAAGATTTCTGATAAAATTCTTAACGAAAATGTTTGCTGTAAATCCTCAAACTGTTGTCTTTACCAGCTTTTGCTCTTTGACTATTTGGGTGATAAGGTGATCATTTCAAAAACAAAACTTTAGCCACACATTCAAATGATCCTTTTGGGTAATTCAAAAAGTGAAGTAGCTAAGATCTGGACGACTGTATTTACCAATGGTAAATGATTTTAAAAATGATTTTTACAAGAATTATAATGTACACAAATATAAACCATTTTCATGAGAAAAAAAATTGTTCTACTGGTTTTTACAGCATTTATAATTCGCACAGGGCCTGGCTTTTGGTACCATTCATGTGTCAAGAGATCTCAGAAATAGGCTGTTGTGACACAAGAATGACACAAAGCACATTTTGGGAAGCTTTCGACTATTAATCAGTCTTCATGAGCCCCCAGGGGCTGATAAAGACTGATTAGGGAGCATTCATTTTTTAAAAGAGGGGGTGGGCCAAAGGAATCCAGGGGAGGGTCACCAATATTTTACAGTAGCAAAAAGGGGGGGTCATTATTATTTTTCTTCTTGAAAAGGGGTGTTGGAGTAAAAGAAACTGCCATGTAGGGGTCATGACTTTTTCACTTAACTTTTTGGCGGGGGTCACAAATGTTTTATTTAATATCCATCAATTCCTCCAGCCCCCTCCCCCTTCAAAAAATGAATGCTCCCTTAATAGTCGAAAGCTTCCCAAAATGTGCTTTGTGTCATTCTTTTTAAAAAGTTGAAGGTTTCAGTTTTTTACTCTACATATATATATATACATGTATGTGTGTGTATATATATATATATAGGCTAAGCCATGTTTTATACTGTGAGAAAACATGATGGACATTTGAAAACATGAGAGTAATGTTTAAAAGCACGAGCCGTAGGCGAGTGCATTCAACATTTCTTGAGTGTTTCTTAAATGTCCGGAGTGTTTTCTCACAGTATAAAACTTGGCTTAGCCTTCTTTATTTGCTTTATAATATAGATTTTAGGTGCGCAAAGACAGCAAACAACAGCAAAGCCAAACATTTCGAGATACAAAAGCCCAAAAAATGATTACTTTTAATTTTCACGTTTTTTTTATATTTGTTTGTCAAGCAATACAATCTTAATCAGATAAACATTTTTCGCGACACCTCAACTTCAAAGGCGAGTTTCTTTGCGATTTATGGCCAAAACGAGCAATTTATAATGATAAAACATAGGATTTCTATGTTATATAACCTGGTAAAACAGGTTTTTAGCCAATCAGAGTGTACATACTATTGAATCTATATTATAAATAAATAAATATATATATATATGGAAAATCACATTCACTAAAATGTTTAAAAAAAGTTTTTCATTTAACTTTTTTCAACCAAGGTCATCATTCTTTTTAATATGATCACACTAAAAAATATTATAAAATAACTAAGATATAATGAGCACTCTCATTGGTCAATTACTGTTTTATATAACTCAACTGATCGTGAGGAAATGGCGTCAGCAACTCAAACGATGTTTTGTTGACAAAATGGACATAGATCATTATATCTTAGTTATTTTATAAAAGAGATAGAAAACGAGCATTGCTTGTGCTATGTTGAGTTATATAAGCACTTGGGAAATTATGTGAGCCCTCGAGAAGTGCGGAGAAGCACTTCTCTCGGGCTCATGTGATTTCCTGTGTGCTTATATGACTCAACATAGCACACGCACTCATTTTCTATCTCTTCTATAATATGCTTAACTCATTATAAAATTATGATTATACAAATACTAAGGCAGATTTTACTTTAAATTGAGCACTTATAGTTAAAATAAATGTAGTCTCCATTTAATTTTATGTTACCATTAAAATTATGTGCTGAATTTTGAAGTAAAATCTTGTAAAATTGATACATATTTTGCCAAAAGCAACATTATTCATTGACATTCATTAAGTAGTTCTTTAGCAAATGGTAACAAATGTCCAACTGACGGTATAACAAAGTCTGGGACAGACTGTTGACTGTTAGAGTCTGTAGACTGTATGACATTCTCAAGAATTTCAAGGCTTGCATTTCCTGACAAAACTAGCAAGGTCTTTGTTCCACATTTGTTTCCAAAAAGCATATCAGTCTCTAACCTAAATATATTAAAATGAAGGTTAAAATCTTGTTAAATAATAATAATAATAATAATAAAGGATATTTTATATAGCGTCAATATCGCATTGCTTCAACAACGCTTCACAATGA
>JANTNT010211829.1:0-26821 GCA_024752375.1 Entacmaea quadricolor
ACCTGAAAGATCTTGGTATTCCAGATGTGTTGGGTGGTATGCAAACTTCTGCAATCATTGGTACCACCCTTATTTTGCAGAAGGTACTTAATCTCTAAGTCCCAGGTCTTGGGACCAAGATTAAGATGTTATTACACCTGTAGTGCGAATAATATCTCCACTCAGGTTGTCTGTATGCAGAAAATTATTATTATTATTATTATTATTATTATTATTATTATTATTATTATTAAACTAGCAATTGGGCATAAACTAACACTGACTTTGGCACCATAACTGAGAGTAACAGCGTTGCTTTCAACTTCAAATCACTTACGTTTGATTTTTGGCATTTTTAGGAACTGATTCCTCTTTTAGTTTGTTTAGGTCATCTTCTCCTAACTCTGAGCATACTGAATTTGTCTCTTCTTGGTCATTTTGTGCTTTTTTGCTTGATTTTTGTTTGGCTTTTGAGATTGCAAAGCTGCAAATAAAATTTAAGCAAGCTAACGTTTGAGTGGCTTCATCTTGTTGGCTAAGAGATAATTTTCCTTGTTTCTTATTGGCTGATTTCAACACACTAAAATATATTTAAGCCTGCTGATTTTCTTGTTTTAGCCTGCAAAATGAGCCACAATGCCCTATAAAGTTATTACAATATCAAATAGAGTATTTTTAGGGGCTTTTTATAGAACAATGGTTGCTTGTACTGTTGTTTGAGTCAAGTAACACATTCATACAGACCACATTCTACACACTTCTAATTACATAACCTTAGATTAACAGCTATTTTATGAGAAGTTCTTGATGAGAATAGTTTTAAATGTTGTAAGAAAAAAATCCTAACTTATTCCTTCATTTTTAAGACTTTCCATGATCACGTTATATCTAAAGCTGATATAATCCAGATAACAGGAGACGCTATTGTTACTATACCTGATGTAGCCTGCTTGACACCAAGGTACACTTAGCTAAATGTTAAGCCTGGTTCCTATAAATCAGCTGCATGCCTGTGCTGTTGCCTTAAGGCTTGAGTCAAACTCAAGTAAAAAGGCATGCTGGTGACCAAACCTGAAGAATCTGCAATGCCAAGGACAAAGTGTTTACATTGTCATTATTGTATATCACGTAGTACTTGCTATAGCATTACAGGCATGTCACCAGTACACTGTATATGGGAACCAAGGTTTGATGTCAAGAATTGTCTTACAGTCACTCCAACCTATTTGCATGTGGAGTTTGGAATTTTTTAACTTGCTCATGTTGTGTCAAAAACCCTTGGATACCGTATTTCCTCACGTATAAGGCGCACCTCGTGTATAAGGCGCACCCCCAACTTAGGCAAGTTATTCAACTTCTACTTGAGCCGCGAAAGTTGAGACCAAAAACTCACTTATAAGGTGCACCTAAAACTTTACCTTTTCCTCAGCAAGAAATTGTTGGGATATCTAACACTGAAAAAGCAAAATCAATGGTATAACAGTGAATGTTTGACGGGCAATTTTTGAAACAAACAAGCTTAAGAACAACGAACCGACTTCAGACACTTAAATTTAGTGTCTAAGATAGTCATTAAAAGATGATAGTGGTGTGTCCTTGAACATCCGATTAACATAAAAACACTTTTTATTTAGTCTTGTAGAATTCTTTCACCACTAACTCCACTGTAGACTTCACATTTTGAAGTGAAGAAGCAGAATCGGCATGTGTTTACAATCGTGACCTGATGCCATTTTGTTTTAACACCTCAAACACATGGTTTGACTTGTTACCAGTCCCCAACAAAAACTCGTTATTTGAAAACATTCTGATCCATTTATGATGTTTACGATCACAAATCAAAAGAATTTCCTTTGAAATATCCAAGAAAATTAACTTTAGAGGCCTATCTATAATTTATAAACGAGTGATACAAAAAATACAAGATTTGAAGGCCAAAAAATGGAGTTGAATTACGTGCGAAATCAGTTTGTACGCGAGTAAATATGGCATTGTTTTTTTTTTTGGTTATTTTTAGTAGAGATCGCAAGTTTTTCCAAAATTTTTTTGAAAAACTCACTTATAGGCGCACCCCTAACTTTGCGAGGATTTTTTGAAATTTTATAATTCTGAAAGGTCGAAAATGGTGTGCCTTATACGTGAGGAAATACGGTAATTCTGAAATAACCACAGCTTAGTCATTTAGGCTTTTTAAAATGTATTCAGAATTTAATTTTTAAGTCGCATTCACTGTTACGGGCCAATTTTGTAACTGGTATTTTTAAATTTTGTGCTCTTTGTGAAAAAATCATAAGATTTCCACAAAACTTTAGATTTTAGATAAATAGATTGTAATAATGTTGTCTGCTGAGTTTTGAGAAAATTGTTCAAGGGAAATTGCACTGCAAAATTTTGATAATTATGGTAAATTCTAAATACATTGTAAAAAGCCTTAATGTTTGAGCTACTACACTGCTTTTGTCAGAATTATCCGAGAATTTTTGACATAACTTGAGCAAGTTAAAAAAGTCCCCAAATTTGCATGCAATTATGTTGGAGTCGCCTTAAGGTGGCAGTAGTTATGAACAGTTATGGCAGACTGATGATAGAGCTTTTGTTTGATACTTCAAATAACAAAATTACTAGTACATACTGTGTATAGATTAAAACTGTGGCACACACACCTTTTCAATTTAATTGTTTGTTAAATAACAAATAATTTGAAAAATGAATTTTTGTTGTAAATCAAACTGTAATATCTTTTTATATTAGGGGTCGTTACACTATGAAAGTATTCCCAACCTTTATGCAGCTTCATGGCAAAACATATGACTACAAGATTCCATACACAACCATCCTCAGACTTTTTCTTTTGCCTCATAAAGATCAGAGGTTCATGTTCTTTGTGGTGAGTTGATGTCTATCAGAGCTTGATTTATGACAAATGACTTATAGTACCTGAAAAAAATATTGATGAAATTTTTTAACAGTTTATATACATGCATTGTTTTGTGGAATGATGTTTTAGTTATTCTGCAGGCATTCTGGAATTATGCACTGATGCAGACCAGCATAATTAATCACTCTGCGTAATTCAGAAAATCATGCATAATCATGCATAACATGTCAAATGAGCCATGTATATACCTGATAGAAAACTCATCTCCTTTTTTGTTGCTTTGTGGTTTTTTTCTTTACTTAATACCAGTACATATTAATGCTTTAAAATTCATTTATATTACGATGTAGCGAGCAGAGTGCCATGTTTATTTTCATGACCTTGGAAGAATGACTAGGCATTCCTAAAATATCTTATGGGAGCTTGGACACAACTGATTCATTATAACATGTGTTTTCATTGGTTGAATGGTTGAAAATAACAGCCAATTGGAATTAGATAAAAAACCTTTTTGAAAAATTAAATTTTCCTGGGAAAAGTTTTCTTTTTATCCTGCTGGACAGGAGTTTTCATTTATTGTGTTGGGCTTCCTGTGCTTCATCCCAGATCACTTCACACTTTTCCAAAATGGAGGACAGTAAGAAAGAACGTCCTTCAGCGAGTTGCATTAATATTGTTAATATATTGTTTGTTATTGTTTGGAGGTACTCAATAAAAAATGCATGGTATTACATTTATCTGTAAAGCAAATCATGAAATTAACCTAAATCTAAGCAAAATTTGATGCATAATTTTTGCCTAATTTTCCACATAATTCAAAATGTTTTTTGCATAATTTGCAAAAAAATTTTTTTTTGCATAATTTCGATTTTTCCCCCGCATAGTATGAGAATGCCTGATTCTGGTTATAATCTTGAAACGGTAAAATGTGCGAAGCTGATTATATGTAAATGTAAAAGTTATTAGGGAGCTTAAGTGTTGATGATGAAACAGACAAAAGGATGACAAAGTTGGATGACAAAGTTGACTCGCACATCCAATTTTGGACCTGGCCGTACTGGGCTTGACTTTATGAAAATAAATTTTAACAGGTCGGACTGGGATCTCATCTGAGTGACGGCTTTTCAGTGCCCATTCAGTTGGGATCTTATATTCGTAAAGCCAGGTATCTTGGCCCAGCTGCATGCACACGGGCACACACACACACACCTCCCACACACACACACACACACACACACACATCCCACACACACACACACATCCCACACACACAAAAGCCATTGTCTCATAATTATACTGCTATGTTATAGGCTGTCTTTTTCTGGATGTGCTTCACAATCATGCCTCAGATACATTGAATTTGTAATGAATTCCTCATTACAAATTCAAGGGGTTTTATCTAGATAAAACCCTCATCAGTGTATTCATCAGGCTTTATCTAAAATAAAGCCCGATGGATCAAAAGAAAACCATGTTATTAGGTATGCAATAAAAGTTCGTTTGTAACATATTTCAACTTTGAAGTACATGTCATATAAATCCTACAATCCTTATATAGCCTGCAACAGTAGCAAAGGGAATTTGTAGGAGATAAAAAAGGGTACTTCTAACTAATATAAGTTAGTGCTTATTTTGTGACATCTCTATCCATGAGTTTGCCACATGGCACATTTAAGTTCTGAGGCATTTCGTTCTTCCAGAGAAGATCCAGGTATATCATTTTCTGTCAAAGTAGAGATGAATGAGTTGAAGGACATGTTTATGATGAATGAAGAAGCCTTTGTGATCTTGTTTCCATGTAATTCACCATCAGTCCCCAATCAGTGACCGTGATTACTCGCACAATTTGATCTTTGGTATCTCTTTATAATACCTTTGTTAGGTAAGCATGGATCCACCAATCAAACAGGGACAAACACGTTATCCATTTCTGATCACACAGTTTGAAAAACATGAAGAGTTTGATGTCAAGCTAAACATGTCAGAGTGAGTTATTCACAATTCTTGTTTGATTTTTGTTTGTAAACTAATGTAAGTTGGACAGCTTTGTAGTTCAAGAAGATTAGTAAAGCAGTTTGTGAAGCACTATTTCTGTAAGTTCAGTAGTGCTGACAAAGTATAAAAAGTATGTGAACAATAGTTGAAAGGCCTAATTAAACAAAAAGTCGTAAGTTTTGGTTAAAAATTGTTGAGGTTACTGGAGTCCTCAATGTTTTCTGGTAAGTTGTTCCAAAGTTTAGGGGCAGCAATACAAAATGTAATATATATGATATACATACTTATTATTTACTAGAATAATACTCTTCAGCATCATTTTTTCTGATGGTTTTTTTTACAGAGAAGAAATTAAGGAGAAATATGATGATAAATTAACACAAGAGATGAGTGGACCTGTGTATGAGATCATTAGTAGACTTATGAAGGCTGTAGTTGGCAAGAAAATAACTGTACCTGGGTCCTTTAAAAGGTAGACATTAGTAGACTAGTCTGTATTGAAGCGTTAAGCTATCACATGATGGTAGCCATGTTGAATCACAGAACAGTAGAATCTCTTTGCCTTAAGGAATTGAATTTTCACATGAGAAAGAATGCACTTCTTTAAGAGAATAAGGTGCTGTTGTTCTGTCATCTTATATAGGTGCCATCACATGGTGGTGCAAAAAAAACCTCTATAGCCTATCCAGCTGACCCTTATCAACAAGAAAAACAAGGACTGCTATATGCTACATCTTTGGTTTACACAAAATTTCCAAAAGAGTGGACCTTCCTCTTATGTTGTGTAATAATACTTCCACCAGAATCCTTTTCATATTTTCTTTTGTTTTTTTTTTTTTACAGTGCAAATTGAAAAACTGTGGGTGCTAAGAAATATTTTAGGAATGGTCATATTGTTCTTTGACCAATCAGAAATGACCCCAAAACTTTGTAGTTAGGGAACAATTTTTGATTAGTCAACATACATTCCTTACATACCCTATTTCATAGTGCCCATGGTTTGCTGAGTCACACTGTAAATTTATCCCATTATTTTCATTCTATCAGAGGAGTTTTGAGTAAGGTTATCAAGGTGTCATAAAGGAAAAGTGCTATTGCTCAACTGTTTTTGTCTCTAAATAGTGTTTTCATGTGATGCATTGGCAGCCATGTTGGTAATGTGTTCCTTGTTAGCTTATCTTGTTTATAAGAGGTACACCAATATGGTCACCATTGTCATTTAATTCTCCAGGGATTGAATGAAGAAGCTCTTTGTAGGTTATTTGAAGTCTCATAAATTTATTCACACATATATTTACATTACCCTGTACTTATAGTATAAAATCTAAGAAGTGTTTTGTATTTTTAGCCATTCAGGTGCCAGTGGCATGACATGTTCTTATCGTGCTGGTAGTGGACTGTTGTATCCTTTGGAGAGAGGATTCATTTTTGTTCACAAACCCCCAGTTCACGTACGCTTTGATGAGATTGCTTGTGTCAACTTTGCCCGTGTCTCTGGTGGCGGCAGCTCAAGTAGGTCATTTGACTTTGAGCTTGAAACAAAGAATGGCCCTGTTATTGTATTCAGCAACATTGAAAGGTGACTAGAACTCTTTTTTTTTTTATTTCCATTCTTCAAGTTGAAAACATTTGAATTTGTTGCATTTTAACATCAATATTTTCACTGTAATTATTGTCATCATCATTGACCTCGCCATCATCAACAAATTATAAAAGTTGGGAAAATTGTTAAAAGCATTATGATCACATGACACAATCACATGATCAGCATCAGCATCATCAGAAGCATCCATCATCAATTCATCATCATACAGCTTCATCCATAAAGAAGACATCATCAACATAATTAACAACATTGTCATGAACATCCTCAATATTTTCCTTGTAATAAACATGTTTTCTTAGGGAAGAATATAGTAGACTGTTTGACTTTGTGACTGCCAAGAACTTGCGCATCAAGAATACAGGAAAAGTCAAGGTAAACATATTGTTTTTTATCATGGGATGCAAAGAGAGATTATTACACTTTAATTTAAAACTATTATTATTTCCCAAGGTTAAGAATGCATCAAAGGATGACAAATATGATGATGACTTGTTCAACTCAGATGACGATCAGCATGATGCTTACCTTGAACAGGTCAAAGCTGAAGCCGCTGAAAGAGATTCAGAGTCTGAAGACGAAGGTAGAGATGTTGTCCTGTAGCATCTAGGACAGAACACTCCAGTTTAAAGTTCTCTTTTGCTCAGCCTTTGCCTTGTGTGTGTAGAATATTAAGAAATATGTGCAAAACCAATGGGAATCTAAGCCACTTGCATTGTTCATATTTCATAGACACATAGCTACATGGCTATGAAATAACATTTAAGAATAAATTACTTGTTAATGAGGCTAACACTAAGAAAAAGAGAAATAGAATTTAAGGAGTGTATAGTAGCTGCAATTTGCGGTCATTTAGAAAACAATCTTAGGGTGACTCCCAACATAACTGCACATGAATTTTGGAATTTTTTTAACTCGCTGCAAAACTTTTTGATAATGCTGAAAAAAGTACAGTGTAGTCACTCAATCACTCAAACATTTAAAGGTAAATAAAATTTGCCTGGCAATTTGCACTCAAACAATTTTCTTAAACTTAACAGACAACATGACAATCTATTTATCCAAAATCTGAAGTTTCTTGAAAATTTTACAATTTTTTTCACGAACAAGAGCACAAAATGTAAAAATACCACTGTTACAAAATCAGCCTGTAACAACAAATATGAATTAAAAAATTAAATTCCGAATAAAGCCAATGATTGAGCTACTACCCTGTGCTTATTTCGGAATCATCTTTGGGTTTTTGATGTGACACCAGCGAGTTAAAAAAATACAAAATCTGTGCACAGTTGGAGTCACCTTAACACATCATTTTTGATGTACAGATTCTGATGATGAGTCATTTGCTCCTGGTGATGAGAGTGACCGAGACGTTAAAGAAGAGTGAGTATTTTATGTTAGTCTTGAGTAGTGCAGTGCTACTGTAGTTGTCATGTTTTTCCTCTAGCCTGTCAAGCTTTCTTTAGTTAGCTATTAAAATTCTTGACACTCTGTAATGTGTAATAAAATGCTAAAAAATGTATACACCTAGTTACAATAATGTTGTCAGATGAAAACAGTTGGTCAAATATTGTCATGTGTGACATTACGTTTACCATTTTTGAGTTGACATTGTCAGGACGCAGGGTGTCTAATGAAAGGAGAAAGAGAGGGAAAGGATGTTAAATTCATAGCTGACTTTTTCATGCAGATTTGACAGTGATGCCTCATCATCATCATCAGAAGGATCTGGTTCAGATTCAGATAGTAAATCAAAGAAAAAGAAACAGAAAGAAAAACCTGAAAAGAAAAGAAAAGCAGAGAAGCAAAAATCTCCCAAGAAAAAGGCTAAAGTAGTAAGTAAAGGATTATTATTTTTACTTTCATTGCCAACGAGAAAAACTCTTTTGAAAATGAGGAACCTGCTAATTTGGTTTTCAAACGACCACAGCATAACCATTAGATTAATGAAGTTTGGCATTTTTTTTCTCTCTTGTAAGCTTTTTTTTTTCATTGCTCAAATCCTCTTTTGTTACAGGAGTTGGGAGAATCATCTGCCAAGAAAAAAGGCAAAAAGAAAAAGGATCCCAATGCACCCAAGAGAGCTATGAGTGCATACATGTTATGGCTTTCAGAAGCAAGACAAGGAATCAAAGACGAAAATCCAGGAATTTCAGTTACTGAGATATCAAAGGTTGCTGGTGAGAAGTGGAAAAAACTAACAGATAAAACTGTGAGTATTTATTCCTCATATTTATAAGATATTTTTAGGGATAGATTTCCTTATGGTAGGAAGAGTGTGTATGTCCGTTCTTCAGTTTCATTGCTGAAATAAAACCATAGTTTGAACAATTCCCCAAAGTCTCGCCCAAAGACTGTGTACCACTTGGTTTGCGCAGAGAAATGAGGGCTCAAAAATTCTTAGCAAAGTAAAATGGATTATAGAAAAGGCCCCATTTCTTGGCGCAGGCCAAACGCAGGGTCTGGGGTGAGGTTGAGTCATAAGCTGTGAAATTCCCCCCTTATGTCAAATTGAACCTGACAAGCCATAACCTCACAATATTGTGGTCAGTGGCCGGTACACCATAAAACAGGGTCCTAGCAAAAGGTTTAACGTTGGGGGCAGTAAGATTTTTTAGAGGGATGATTGTTGATAGGCCTTTAAGTACAGATACAAAAAATTATTGACGGCCCGCCCCCCTTGCTATAGCCCTTTAAAAGTGGCGTTTTATCGTCTAACAACAGACACACAAAGGGGGGATATGGGAACTGTACCTTTCAAGACAACAAGAAAACAGCAATTTTTCGATGATAGACAAATTAAAAATAGTCGTGGCTATTAGACAAAAATCTGCAAAACGTTTTAAAGTTCTTCTAGTCCTGACGTATTTAAATAATATTTTCACAGAAATGGGAAAAACAAGCTGCGTTAGAAAAGGAAAAGTATCAAGAGAAGATGAAGCAATACAAAAAAGATCTTTCTGAGGGTGGTGGGGCAACTTCAAGGTGAGTTATAGGAGTCAATTCTTCATTCAAATTATTTTAAGAGCAATATAGATTGGGCAATTGAATTTAATTTTTGCACCCCTGGGTTAAGGACCTCAGGAAATCCTAGCGATAAGGATTGAAATTAAATGAAAATCCTGGGGGTGTAAAGTTAAAAGTTACTAGAAGTCCTGTGGGTCAGGGTAAGTTCAAAATAAACAACAGAAACGTGGAAATCCTAGGGTGTCTTTCCAAAACTGACCTTTGTCTAGGGGTTAATGAGTTAAGTGGAAATCTTGGAGAGTTAAAAAAAATTGACATCTTAAACCCCAGAAGTACAAAAAAATGAATGCAAAGGTCCATTGAACTGTGAAGTTAAAAATGAATAACGCACAAACACGCCAGCAATCTTGACTATTAACGCAAAACTTTAACTTGGTTGCGCACTCTCAAAAATCTATATTTATGGGTTAGAGCTGAGACTGATGAGAGTTCATTATGGGGAAATAAATGCTCGAGCTACCTGTAGTCTATAATGGACAAGAAATTTATCTGCTCAGCCGCAGGCCAAGTGCAGTATGAAAAAACGTCGAGTACATTATACAGGAAGCAAGACCATGTATTTCCCCATAATGAACAAACTAAAAGCCTCTAACCCTTTTAATATTCAAACTGGGTAAACTGCGAGAAAACTGCCCCTTGGCGCCTTGTTCATTGATGAATGAATGAAAACTATAAACACGACATCAAAATCTTGAGATAAAAATAGCTTTTGCTTTACTATAATTTTAACTTATGAATTTACAGAGATTGTAATAACACTGATAAATTAGCAGTGCATTTTTAAACGAAGCAAAAGGAATTTTCTTGCAACAACTTTTCAGAAACTTAGAAACTGTAAATAAGTGACTTTAGGTAAACTTGAGTTTATAAGTTTTCGTGTTGTTCTACAGACTCATTCGCTAATGTTTGTCAGTGGCTAAAAATGCTTAAAACTTGCTTGTTTTCCTTTAGTAAACTAATATAGTTTTTTTAAATTCCAAGAGAAGTTTTCTTGAATCTTATTTTCTCCGTCTTTAAGTGAGTGGAGTGAAATAAAATCATAAACCAACGTACGGTTGAACGTGCGGTTCAAAAAATTCAGTTACCTTGATTTGCTTGTGTTGTTTAGATAGTCATTTGCTAGGTAGTTTTTTCTGAAATGCCTTTAGTGACTTACAACTTGCTTGTTTTCCTTTAGTAAACTAATAAAGTTTATTTTAATTCCAAAAGAATATCTTTCTTCTTGAATTTGTTTTCGTCTTTTCGGCCGTAAGAGATGATTGATGGACTTCGCGAGTTTGTTCACTTTGTCGCAAAAGCAATTCATCGGCAGTTGAATATCATTTCCGAAGTAAGAAATAAAACTTTCTGTTTATCAATTCCGAAAACTGTTCTTTTAGTTTGAGGCAGCCATCGTCGATCAGCCATCCATAATTTTCACTGTCGTTCACAGCATGCAATCCGTTATCCGTAGATACAGCGAAGTCATGTGATCAGTTTTAGCTAATGATGTGATTGGATTTTGTTTAGTTTACCAAGTTTGAATATTAAAAGAACTTTAAACATTGTTGCGCATTGTGAAATATCAATCCAAGGACCTTTCACTTAGTTGCGTACTTTTTATATATCGATTCAAGGACCCTTCGCTTAGTTGCGCACTTTCAGATATCGATCCAGGGACCCTTTAATTAGTTACACACTCGAGTATTGATCCAAGGACCTTTCACTTAGTTGCGCACTGTCAGTTAAGTTGCACACTGTCAAGTGTTGATCGGAGGACTCTTCACTTAGCAGCGCACTCTCAAGTAATTATCCAAGGACCTTAAGCTTATCTGCGCACTCTCAAGTAAGTTGCGCGCTCTCAAGTATTGATCCAAGGACCTTTGGCTTAGTTGCGCGCTCCATATATTGATCTTAAGACTTTCTTTAAATAGGCTGCGCAGCAGCAAGCGGCTAATTATACTGAAGACAAACCTACGTTCTTCATACGAAAGCAAAATTTTAAAAAGTTTCGTTGAGAACAGTTTTGAAGATATCTTGCTTTTTCGTCTTCAGTCCGAGTAAGAAGAAGAGTGCAACATCAAAGTCAGCGAAGAAAGAAAAAGCTGAAAAGAAAAGCTCGCCGAGAAAGAACACCGAGGGACAGAAGTTTAAAAGTGCAGAATTCATCGAGTCAAGCGGCAGAGATTCGTCAGATTCTGACGATGATGGAAAAAAGGTGAACCTGCGATAGCGGCCTAAGAAGAGCGGGTGTCAGGGAAAGGAAAGGGAGGATGGGACGGAGGAGTTTTAGTTTCGCAATTCAATTATAAAATGCTTTGGATGAGCTCCTTTTTTAAACAGGACCGTTATTTAGAAGTCATTGATAGAGATCTGTAACATTTAAAACAAAAAACGGAGGGGGCCTTAGGACGATCTTGCAAAGTAAATGCACAGTAATATATTTATTGTAAGCATTTTGGAGCTACCATCTCATCGGGCAAAATCGGGATATTCCCACAGTAAAATAGTCCATTTTTATAGAGGGTACAGATGTATTAACCACAATGAGTTATCTAACATATGGCCCTCTGATTCTGGATCGAATTAGAATTTGGAAATGTTGATTTTTATGGAGGGAGGAAAACCCTCGAAGCAAGGGAGAGAACCAACAAGCAACTATTCACATATGACGCCGAGCCGGAATCAAACCCAGGTCACAATGGTGAGAGGCAAGCACACTAAATTTTCTCTCTACTCTTCGTAATAAAGAAAATTTGTTGCGCGCGTATTTGTAATACGAGCAACATTCGCTCTGCAACTTGCAACGCAACAATGTTGCGCCACAAGTTGAATGCATGAATTTGTTGCCAGTATTACCGGACCATTAAAACGTAGTGATCGTCTAGTACTGCCTCAATGCTCTCTTTACTGTTGAATTGATGGCATGGTGTCAACCATTCATAAAGTTTCTTTTGAGGTTGCTGATTTTTTTTATAAAGCTATCTGAATTACAACTCTCGTTGTTTTAACAGAAAAAGTCGAAAGGCAAATCAAAGAAGAAAGACGAATCAGAGGACGAGTCCATGGTTGAAGACGCATCAGAAGAAGAAATGAGCGGGGGCTCAGATTCTGACTAAACAAAAGATTGGAAATCTTGTATAAAGTGCAAAACAATTTTACTGTTAAATGGCGACAAATTTAAATATTTTGTGTCTATCAGAAACTCGAGCTTTTTCATGAAGGCAATTGATATCTACGCTCACAAGTCCTTTAGTACTGCAATAATACTGTATCTTAAGCAATAGCTATATCACAGATGTAAATCGAATTGGACATATCTTTACTCATTGAGATGAAAAATTTCAAGTTGATTTTTTTGTTGATACGAATTCTCATTTGATAACAATAAAGTTTAACCTTTGTGCGATCTGTTTTTCCTTGATCAGTGCGATTTTTAATGCTGCATTTACTGTAGTCTCCAAACTAACTGAATTAATCTGCCCCGTCCCTGAAGAAGAAAGATCCAAAATTTGAATTTGAAAGAATATGGCCTTATTAAACTCGCACTTTTAGTTATCGATTTGCGGTTGTTGCGTCTCTGCGAAAAAGGTCATAGGCTTTACAATCGTTGTCAATAGACCAAAATGGCTGCCGCTCATTAGCATTTTTTTCAACCTAAGACATAATGATCCCTGAAATATTGAAGAGCATGTTTCATTTAGCAACTGTGTAAAAATTGAGAAAGAGACCTTAAGATTGACTTTTATTGCAAAAACCGGAAACCGCTAACGCCTAGAGACCACGTGACCAAGGCCTTGCGGTGACGTTTGCCGTAACTTTCCACGGATTTGACGTCGGGAAGGCGGTCTTGAGGTAATACGATTCCCTCAACATTTTTCTGCGTTACATTTATAAAATGTCACGTATATCTAGGAGAAGTAGATAGATATATGTCCTGATTATACAACAGAGTTATTTCGATGGTAAAAAATGTCAATGTAAGCTAGAGCGCTTAGTTTAGTGACAGCTCTTTGTAAACAACTTGAACAAGATGGCGGCTTTGTGTGAAAGCTACGTCTTTTGTTGTACTGTACTTCAATCTTAATCAATACGAAATGCCTTAACCGCTAACGTCTAACTTCAAACTGTAGTTTGAGGTTAGAGGTATAAATATCAAACGTCAATCTTAAGGTCTCTACTAGTTCCAATGAAAATCCGCAAAGATATGACAATTTTACAGACAAATGTATGTCTGGGGATAAAGTGAAACGTGCTCTTTAAAATTTCAGGTTAAAAAATTTGCGGCAGCCATTTTGGAGAAAGGTCTAGTGCACGTGACTAATGAATTGTTTATTGTAAACCTGACGGCCTAAGGATAAATGTGAAAAATGGAGTCAGTGAATTGAACATCGTACGCATCAATCTTGGCATTCTTCGTCTCCTAGGCTACCAAGATGAAGACGGTGTCTCATCCCCTCCCCTCTTGTGTCTTGCGCAGAAGTGCGAAAACTGGTGTTTTAAGCTATAGGCCATGCATTATTAACTATTTTAGCATATAGTGAGCCACTGAGTCATTTAATAAACAATGCTTTAATTAAATTGTTAAAAAGGGTTTTAAATCTTCCGATTCCGCCTCACTTCTTTGGATATTTACACTTTCAGTTCCATTCCTTTATTCTTTATTCCTGGTTAGTCGCGCAATTCCACAGAAGAATAAGCAGATCGACAGGGGTTTTAGGAACAGTAACTAATCTGTTTTAATGTATATACACTCCGAGACCCCCTGTTGATAGTGCTACCATCTGTCATTTGCATGCTTTAAAAACCATTGTATTTCAAGTTTGAATCTAGATGGGGGACCTCGTGCATTAATGATAAACCAATGAATGGTAAATGTGATTTCGTAATAAGGAAAAAAACAACCTAACCATGTGTTAACTGTTAAACTGATAATAGGGTGTAGTTCCAGAAGCGAAAAAGAGGAATATCTTTTCAAGCAGACTGACATTTCAGTTTTTTTTTTCCACGTGCAATCAAACTGATTGCTTCAGCCATTACTTATCAATATCGGATTTCAAATTCGGAAATAGAGGATTGTAATTGCCTTTTCCATTACTGCTTTAGGTTTAAGAATTGAAATGTTTTCAAGAGACAAAGCACAAAGAAGCGCAAGGCAATAAAGCTGTGGATATAAGTGATAATCGGTAAAACTAATGGCGCTTCCTTTTTGAGTCAACCGATAGATACAAAACAGCCACCTGTCTGGACTGAAACTCGATGATTGAGAAACAAAATAATAAAGAGACGTATGATTCTTAAATTTGTTAATCTTACGTCGATCTGTCAAAACTGAGACCCGCAATTGGATGCTGACAAACTATTATTTGAATACATGTATGCGTTGGCTTGTCTTTCATACTATATTTTATTACTAATCTAGGTATCTTTAAAAAACAAACGAAAAAGCAAATATTCTTTCTAAATTAATAGGGCAAATATTAGACAAGTGACTGGAATTGCAATGTTTTTCGTTCAAAATTCTTGTCATTGTGAAGAAGGGGTTATTATACTTTTTAATAATGATTTCTTTTATAATTCCAAGCGTTTATTGTTCCTGTGTTAATCGTTTTATTTCGGGTTATTTTTGTGACCATGATGGGATGAGTGGAAATATTATCAATGAATTATTTTTGAAATGAAAAATGAGAAAAGAGAATGAGCTGGTTGCTCCTTGCCGCTCAGTTTTACCGTTCTTTTAGCAAACATATTCTACCAATCGTATTTTCATTGTTTTAACGATACGAGTTAACGAAAGATAAATTTTATTGCAGGTCAATTTCACCTGAACAAACTAAACCACTTGTAGTAGCGGGAAAAGACACCGTTGCCATAACGACACGTATAAATTAGCATAATTAATATATATGTTTAGATAAACTGCACATTAATATTTAGTATTTCAGTGACCGCAAGTGTTGAGATGGCGGTAGTGAAAAAGGATTTTGAGGGAGCTTAGCGCGGAATGCTTGTAGTGTTTTGGATTCTTACATATTTTTTGACCCTATGTTGCGTCCAAGGTAAGATCAAGAAGAAACGATTGGATTGTTTTTGCCTTGCGTGGAGAGTAAACGTCTGAGTTGTGTACGGCTTGCTTGTGTATCGTTTGACACACAACGGTCCTTCATTAACGTCCTATTTGCTCTCTATTTGCAAACTATTAGAAAGAATTCCTTATTCTTTAAGTTAATAACCTAACTAGTGAAAATAAGAAAAAAATATAGACGTTTCGTGCAAGAAGCAAAAGCTAAAAGAGTGTGATGCAAAAGTTCAAAGCTGGTCCGATCTCAATGACCTTCATATGGTTGCGAAACACAGCGAACTTTAACATATTTGTCTTTTACTTTTCCTATGTACTCCAAGTGAAAAAACCTTCCTAATTAGGTTTACTTTGAGCTGAGGAAAAGCTTTCTTGATAGCCCTAAACCGTATCGTCCTGGTTTGTGTGTTTACGCTTGACCTTGAGGAGCGCAGCTTATGTAGTTCCTTGAAGGTCGACCCTCGTATCTCAACCAAAAATTAATTTGTTAAAAAAAATCCCACATATCTACTTACACTTTGTCTTCTGTGGCAAGAATTAATTTTTATAGATACACAAGCTTTAATCTTTTGAAAATTTTTTTGTAATCTTGTTGTCTAAATACTGGATTCATAGATGGAAGCGTGAACACGCAAGAGAAAAAATGTGGAAATGCGTTTTACTAATATTTATCATTTGGCTAAGGGTATAAAAGAATGAAAAAACGTTGAATTATTGTTAAGGAATTTTAAAGTGTTTCCTTTTAAAGTTGTCAAAAATAAAATAAATTTTAAAATAGTAATATTTAAGCTTAAGTTATATAAATCATGCTTTCAAAATCTCCCCGTAATGTTTGACATATCATTTTTTTTACATAAAACATGACATGAAACAGTATTTTATTTGCAAAGGTTATAATTTTGGTTTTCCTTTTTATTATATAACAATAAAAGTTCATCTTTTGAATATTTAGATTTCTTCTTTTAAACAAAAGCCAGACTTCATTGTTATATTGTTTTGTCGAAAGCGTTTAATTTGTCACTTATTTTAAAATAGCGGCCGTTTTTCTATTTACTGTTCTGAAACCTGTCAGATTGTATAATGCTAATTTTCTAAACCAGGTACTTTTTATTTAAATGATGTTTTTTAACCATTCATTCTAAATTTTATTACCAATAATTATTTGTGTATATTTATATATGGCAAAAAAGGAATTAAGTGTAAAAAAATTCCTTTTTAAAATTTATTCCTTGACTTTTTTATCAAAGTCGAAGAAATTAAAGATATTGCATGGAGAGTTTTACCCTGAACTACCTGACCTGAGTACCTTTCATCTAACAAAAGTATTTGCAATTCAAATATTCAAGTTCAGATCTCATCAAATAGACTGTTGCTAGTTCTTTTGTGATCACACCATGTGCAGTTGTAATATTTTTTGTGATGAGTAAGTACTAACACAAATATGTATATTGATATGCATTAGCTATATGTTTTTTGAGACAGATTTGGTTAGGCTAGTTCATAGCTCATAACCACAACTGATAATTAAGTTTGCTTTGATTTTAAGGTTGTATACTGTTAGTAATTGATCAGACTGTAATATTTCGTGATATATCTACAGCTAGTCTAGTGGACAGCCTCAATGATTTGAAATATCTAAATTAGTGTAGATATAAGGTGCTAAGTATTTAAAAAGAACATTTTGATTTGTACTTGGCAAAGGTCAATCTGGATGAAGTCTAGACTGGTTGTTATCAGATTATCTGATTATGAAATTGAGAAAGGCTGTAAAAGGTCAGAAATAGCCAACAAACCATTTCAAACATCAAATAGAGCTAGAAAACATTTAAGCTTTTCATAAGGAACCATTTATTATTTGTCCTAGGAGAGGGTCTTGGAGATGGCTAAAAAGGGGGTCATCAAGGGATAGAGAGTGGCAGAATTCTGTGGTTTTGGTATTTTTAATTGTCAGAAGGGGGGCTAAGGTCTTTTTTAACAACTGCTTATAAATCTTACCAACAGTAGTGAACGATACTTAAAACTTTGTTCAAACGAGAACACAATTCAACACAGGTTTGTACTTGCATCTTGAATAGCAACTTGCAATGACATTTTTTCAGAAAATTCTGATAATTTAACAATAAAATGGCACTCATAGTATATGAAACATGAAATGCAAGAATTCAAAAAGGTTTTTTTACTTGTTTATGGGGACTGGTCATTTATGTGGGGGTGAGGGGATTTATTTGTCTGCATTTAAAAAAAAAATTTTTCCCTGACCCACCCTTTAAAATGTTCAAATTAATTTTTGACCCACCCCTTGATGGACTTCATTTCAGAGGTAGCCCCCCTCCTCCCAGTCTACACATACCTTATTAGGATTGATATCTTTTTTCTTCTAGTACTCATCTAACCTCAATGTTTTTAAAAAAATCATACAAACTCACAGGCAAGAACTGTTTTTTCTTTCTGCATAATAGCTTTCATTAATCAAAAAAAAAAAAATCAAAATACAAAATCCTTGCAATGAGTTGCAATTAATGGTGAGACTAAAATCCACCCAGTTCTCCACTAATAAAATCCAGACTAGCAAAGTAAAAGTGTTACTTCAAACAAGATTAGCATAGCGTGCGGATCAATGTCCTGCTCTGTGACCACTTCTTGTTGAAGGATGTTAAAGTTTGATAATCTTCATAATCAAATGAATTGCAGGGCAGTCGGAAACCCTCATAACTCAGGGGTGTTTTGCACTTAATGCATTTGAACTGATTACTTCTACAATAGACAGGCTTGTGTGACTGACTAATTCCAGAACTGTATTGCATCAAGCTCAAACCATCATTGTATAAAAATTGTGTTACAACAAAACTTTGTCTTAAAATACATTCAAATAAATTAATAATATTAATAATAATGTACAAATGTAACATTTGTATAGTGCCTATCCAATTCTACTCTGGTACTTTTTGGCAGGATGAATTAATTCAAATCTTGTTGCTCTTCAGTCTTCAGTCAAAAGGCCCCCCTAAATACATCCTGGGAGTGCCATAGGGCAGTGAACATGTCTCTCTGTCCTTGAGAGTGCCTTATGGCACTGTTGTCTGTTGCAATGTTTGAGCCTTTAAATCTCAACAGTTTTGTTAAGGCCCTCAAGGGAAGAGAGTACATTACAATCAGGTATTCCTAAAAGTCTAGAGATTGAACTTTCATTAAAAACAAAGGAAAAACAATAGCAAACTATCAATAACTCCAAAACAACAAAATAATGTGGCTAACAGTCACTTTTTTCTCAGATTTACCAAAATTTCACTCTCCAAACCAAACTGTAGTAAAACATCTTTGACTTATTTGACATCACTAATTGTGTGGGTTCCCTGTGGTACTCTGATATTTAATAATGAAAACTTTATTCTTACATTTTATAGTCTTAACAATACAATTGTAAATCTCACTAATAATAATAATAATAATGGAAACTTTATTTTTCATTTTATCTAATTTTAAAATAAACCTCACTGCTACCAGGTAGTTTACAATCGTCTACTTGAATTGACTAGTATATATCTTTTAATAACCTTTAAATATATTAACTATATAAAAGAAAATATTGTATATATATTTTTTTGAAACAAAAAACAGAAATAAAAACATTCTTAATATTTCATCAGGCTGGGGTTATCCCATTCTTTGTTTCTACAGCAGAATATAAAATAAGTTGTTCTGATAGCAATGTTCATTATGTTTCTAATTATGTATTTCTGATGGCTATCATCAAAACCTAACTCTAATAATAATAATAATAATAATAATAATAATAATAATAATGGGTACTTATATAGTGCATTTTACGTCTCAATGCACTTCACAGTTGGGTGTCATCAGTGGAGGACTTTACGGGTTGCATTGCAAGGCGTCATTGGAAGGCACACAGTTTACAATCATGAGAAGATAATTAGTATGTTATGCCTCCAATTGGAAAGGGCTGTTGAACCGGGAGACAATCCCCTACTCTTCTACGAACAGTTCAACAGGTTCTTTAATGTCCCCATGATACAGGTTAAGGAAGGGATAAGAGATAGGGCCTACAGTTTTAAAGTCCTTATCCAAGAAGACTTGAAAGTCTAATCATTTGCAGATATTATTACAAAGACAGCACTTTCTCCTCAGTTATTTTAAGACCCCGAGTGTTGGTCCAGCCAGGATTCAACCTCCCGCACAACAGACCGGTGCTTTCCCAACTGAGCTATCCGGGCAGTGGTTATTTACAGCTTATAATTTTGAGAGTGTTCTGTTAAATTCTTAAGTGTTTTATTTTAACTCTGCACACAGCACAGCCAATGATTTTTTATATTAAAGTGTAAATAACTGTTGACCATGTCACAGTGCTGTGTGCTGATTTATAGCACCCAGCTCAGCCAATGAGAGTGCACATTCAATCAGTTATTTTATGATGGTAAATACTGAAGTGCATAGTTTATAATATATATTAGATTAGTGTTACCTTGGCCTTTAAAAAAGTAATTTTAAAAAAATGATATTTGTAGTTTAATTCTGTCAAAAGTGTTGCCGAAAAAAATAATAATAAATGAGTAAATTTCTTATTCTGACTTCGCTATTTGACTATTAAAATAATTAAATATAATCAATAAACATATAGAGATGATAATTTTCCTTTTGAAAACAAATAACATGTTCAGAATTTTGAAGATTAAAGGTAGACAGATTAGAATAAATATTATACAGATATAATTTATTCAATGTCCTTTTAACAGCTTCACCTGGACAATAAGTTGACCTTGGCTAAAGCAAGCTCATCAGCATATTTAAAAAACAGTTTTAAAATTAATTTTACCAATGTAAGGGCACATGTGTATATCTTTTTCTTTTAAATTGTAAACTGGGGTTTCATATCTTTTCTTTGACACAGAAGAATAATTTTGAAATACATTATGACAAATAATTTGCAAATTTTTAGTAATCTTATGCAGTATGAAAATAGTACATGTTAATTATGTTAAAAAATGAATAGTATTTTAGATTGTTTTTATAGTACAATTTTTATTGTTAATTCATCTTGTTTTTATATTTTAAACTTATAATCTTATAACTATGCAGTATAAAAATAGTATATATGTTAAAAATGAATAGTTTGTTGGTCCTTTGGGACATTGTTTTATATTTTAATTTCTAATTTAGATCTATATTTCTTGTAATTTGAATTAATGAAGTTCATTCCCTGGTGACAGACGGTCATCCAAAAGCTTGGTGATTAAAACTTTTTAAACATTTTTGCTGGAGAAACATAATTTACTTACTATGAGATTACCTAGCAGCATAACTATCTTAAATTTTGGAATCTTTCAATAAGCTTTTTATTTTATTCCTCAAGATGTAATAATTTGTAAGTTCTAATGACAGCCTTCATCAAAATAATGGTAAAAAGCATAAAGATGAGCTGTTACGTGTAATAATATGTACCGGTAGATGACAATTTAAGAAAAATTTGTGCAAAGATAGCATGACAACCTTTCTTGTAGTTTAGTTGAGATTATGCAACCAAAGCATTGCTCCTAGGAAAACATGCATATCTAACATTATTTTTCTATTTATTTTTCAAGGAAAAACACCCCAAGATGCAAGTTCTTCAGTAATGAAGGTAATTTTTTTTCAAAAAACATCCTCATTTTCAGATCTGAAATCTGACAGCTCTTCAAGCAGTCTTAAATAGTTTTTAAAACTCATTGCCAAAGATGAGCTTGGAGTTAGGTGCGTATAAGGGAACTGCACAGGATGCACTTATCCATTTACAGCAGTGTGGTAACCATGGTAACCCTAGCACAGTCCGCCACCAGACACCTGTCACACTAAAGCTTCAGTGAAAGAACTTACCATAAAGATACTTACCAACAGGGAAGGACCAATGAAGCAAAAAGACAATGCACACCAGTTACAATCTGCAGTGCTCAAAATAATTAATGCTAAAAGCACATGTAGCTTTAATTCCTGTGATGAGATCAGGAACCCCACATGCCACATAGCTTACAGGTGAGATCACTGGCCAGCATTGTCTCAATTTTAACTTTGCCTAAATTGCATTTAGCCGCAATAAAAGGTACTGCATTACTACTGAGTATTACTAGATATCAACATGCATACAGTGCATTTCTTAACAAAAAATAGAATTCACATCTTTATACAATATATGATACCTTAATTGACATTCAACTTGTTACAAACTTGGATGTTCAGTCAGATAAAAGAAATTTTCGGATCTTCCACAAAAAAGGTTCTTGCAGCTTTTAGAGTGTATCTGTACTGCTCAGAAGGCCTCTTACTATTGGCCGAAAATGAAATTCATTGTTCTTAATTTATCATTGAAAACCGCGCACCCAATATTTACACCATCCAATATACACTTACAAATGTATAACATGTTGTTATATGACAGAGCAGAATGTCAATATAAGACAGGGAAAGAGTACCAGTGAACAACTCTAAAGAATGAAGTGCACCAACAGAGTAGAGTAATAGAGTACAGTAAGGGGTGTTAATATACAAAAGGGAAGAGTGTTAGTTTATGATAGCGACAGAGTAGCAGGGCCAGCCAGAGTAGCACGGCCAGCCAGAGTGGCACGACCAGCCAGAGTAGCACGGCCAGCCAGCGTAGCACGGGTAGCGGGAGTAGCACGGGTAGGGGGAGTAGCACGGATAGAGAGATTAGCACTAATTTCAGAATGAAACCGCTCTTTGGGGAGACTGCATTCTCGACCCCAGAGCCCTGTCATTCTTATTGCGCATGCTCGTCGAAATTCCAGAGACTATGGGAAACCCTATAATTTCAATAGCTGTGATTGGTTAATAGAGGGGGAAAACCAGTAATTGATTCCATCTATATTTAAAATATAAAATTAATCTGAGATTGTCACCAGCTTCGTAATGAGAGTCTCATATATTTTGCACATGATTGATAGTATACCATTCCAATGTCAATATCTTATTTCTGTCCTCAGGAGTTTCCTTTGCACATGATTGATAGTATACCATTCCAATGTCAATATCTTATTTCTGTCCTCAGGAGTTTCCTTTGCACATGATTGATAGTATACCATTCCAATGTCAATATCTTATTTCTGTCCTCAGGAGTTTCCTTTGCACATGAAAAGAGTCCACAGAGCAATTAGAGGTAAACATACTATAGCTAATAATATGATTTACTGTATAAATACCGAGATTTACTCACTAAAATCGTATTATATTTTCTTTTGTTCACTGTTTCCAACCAATCACAATGTGCTTATCGTTTTTCCAAGTGAGAAAAGTTCAAGTGAGACTTTCAACTAAACTAGAAAGTTAGAGTTCAAAAATTGAATGAAACTATATTTTGGATGACAAAACCAAAGAGAATTTTTTAAATGAAATACCAGTAGCAAAGCAAAGGAAGAGCTAACCCAGTTGTAAGTGTTTTGAAAAATTTTGCTAATAATAATAATTAATAATAATAATAATAATAATTATTATTATTATTATTATTATAATGATGATGATGATAATGGAAACTTTATTTTTTCTTTTCATCTAATTTTACAATTATAATATTAACCTCACTGCTACCAGGTAGTTTACAATCGTCTACTTGAATCGACTGATTATATATGTTTTAATAATCTTGAAATATATTAATATAATAATAATAATAATAATAATAATAATAATAATAATAATAATAATAATAATAATAATAATAAAGACTTTATTAATGTGTCAAGGAATTCTAGTTTATAATGTTTAGTAAACTAATGGTGGACACCTATCTATAGATAAAAAAAAATTCTAAAAAACAACACTATATTTTTTACCCAGCCCACCCAACCCAAAATACCCTAATAAAAATATAATATACTGAAATGAAATAATGACAACAATGAGGAAAGGCAGTGATGTTCTTGAAAGAAGGCAAGTTTAATAAATATCTTCAGTAAGTGTTCTCAATCATGTCTTGTAGAAACTTTATCTAATTCCGGCAGATATAGGCTGCCTAGAAGTTAAAAAGATTAAAATTTAAATACTAATGTTATTAAGATAAATTTGTAATTAGAGCATGTAAAAGAGTGTTTTTAAAATGATATTAAGTTCAATTTGAGTTCTGTTTGTATAAACAAAAATTTGTTTTAATTCAAACCAAATTGAAAATCTCAGTTTGAACATAATAAACAGAAAACACCATGAAAATTGCATGCATATGGTTTTCATTCACAAGTTGTGAAGTATCATAGACCCTATACATAAAGCCCAAAATAAAGCTGTGTTCAAGAAATGCTTTTGTCTGAACTCATTGAAAAATCATAGACAACATTTGAAAGAACATACTAAAATTAGCAATCAAGCAAAATTTCATTGCCGTAACCCTAAAATCTCAAAACTTAAAGCAATTTGAAATTGGGATTTCTATGAGAAACTCAATCAAGGCCTGACCAGCAGCCTCTCACTTTCATGTTTTTCATAATTTTAAAGTGCTTTATAACTTCACAACAATTTAGCTAAATATTTTGAAACTTTGCACAATTACTATTTTACTTGTCTTCTTTTGGTTACTTAAGTTGTTTCTTATCAAAAGTTAACTATTAGTAAAGCCATTATTTTATGAAAATTTGTTATTAATACATCGTGTATTGTGCTTAAATTCACAACTAGTAAATAAAAACCATACACATCCACTTTCCATAAAATAATCTCTATATAATAAATAATGGGGTGTTTACATAGCACATTTCACATGTCTCAGGGCAATTCCATGTGAGAGGGGCAAAAAAAAAAATTTGTTAAAAAATTAAAAATACAGAAGAAAATTAAATATTATGAAATTGAGGAACTTCAAAATGAATAAATATGAGTTAATGGTCTTTATAGAGTCCTCAAGACATTTTGTAAAAGTAAATTATAATTTAAATTAAAAGAAAAATGCGGTATCTGGTATTATAAAAATCCAGGATTCCAAGTAACATGAGTTTTTCATTTTTTCCAGTAAATGTTTTGTTGGCCACCCCCACCCCTGTACTTGATTTTATCATGGGGAAATTTTCATTAGCCCCCCCTAAATTGTATATCATCATAGCCCCCTAATTATGAATGCTCCCTAAGTCTCCCTAAGTAAATTCAAATTTTCCAATAAGAATTCATGTGAAAATCACTTCTAAATATTTTAATGCCTTATCCAAAAGTAAACTTTAATTTCACAACAAACTTGCTTCCTATTGGCTAAGACATCCAAGATATTGTTTGTCTGCATTTCTGTGTATATAAGTTTAATGTATCGTGGGAAAATAATGGCATCATTATTTAGATGTTTCAAATCATTGCAGGCTATCACTTAGGGATTGTTCTATTTTCTTAACTTGTTATAAAACTTGTTTTCTTAAATGTCTTCTTGTTTTCAAATTAGTTGTTTACTAAATTTGAGAATCCCTTACTGTAACCTAAATACAGATTTAAAAAATAACTGCATTCTTTACATTCCTGAGGCATTAATCATTAAACAAAATCTGGTGAAGTGTTGATAAAGTCATTGTACTTTTATGAAAGGTTGCTTGACAGGGGTTAAATAGCATGCATGACTAGACTTGTTCCATTTGAGTAATTACAGCATGTGAGCTGAGAAACCTCTAATGGGTTAGTTCACATAGACTTTAGGAATTCCAGTTAGGCTCTGTACATTTTAGCACTTCTGTACATGCTGGTTAATTACTCTTAATTGGCAGCAAAATCAGTCAACTGGATGCCTTGCCTTCACGTTTCATCAACCTTTCAAACTCTACCCAAACATCAACTTCTGAATCTACTTATCCACGTGTCATAATGCAATACTATCAGCTCAAACTATCCACATTAGGTATTGCTACCTAGCTGTGACAAGAAACAGAGCACAAGGAATTTAGCTTCAGATTTCTGCTACATCAGCAATTGCACTCCTGAACATGTTTTTCTACTGTCATATCAATTTGGAGATCATAGTTTCATTCATAAGTGTTCAGATCTAAGAGGTTACGGACATGTCTTCAGGTAAAGGGTTTCAATTTGATATTAACATATTTATAGTAATTGAACATTTGATAGTTTTTGGGTTATACCTTGCTATACAAATCCTAATTTAAATATCTTAATGTGGAGGTTACTTTAATGATTACTTTAAATTAATCCTCACCAGTTCTTCAACCTTACACTTAAGTATTATTAAATAAACAATTGTACAGGGATTTCAATAAAATTTCTAGTAAACGGATTGTGTACCTAAGTAGCCATTTAAGAACCTGCATTAATAGACCTGTACAATTGGGACGTGGCATGGAAAAAGTAGACGGCTCAGATATCAATAGTAGACGCCCAAGTTTGAAGTTTGCCAGCTTTAAGAAATCACTGATTATACATTGTATAATTTAATGTGGTGTGCATAACATAGTAATGACTGTCTAGTAAAACAAAAAAATGTTTCTTTTCAGATTTCAACACATAATTTGCACTTCATAAAAGTTTCACCTTTGTTAACTGTTTTGAATTTGTGTATTCCACTCTTAATTCACATGCTTAACTTCAGTAGATGTCAAAATGTCCTTAACTTAATTTAGTCTCAAATATGGATTCATGTTTATATCAAGCATTAATGCATGCATGTTTTAAATAAGAATTGTGTAGTTCAGTTATGTGGTATATACTGTTCATCTCTCAACACTGTGTAGAATGTTGTATAATAACTACCAAAGACAGTTACATTGTATACTTTATTTTGGGTGCATCTTGGTATTATTTAAGATGTTGTTTATAATTTTAAACTCATTCAACAGTCAAACATAACTGCACACCTCATTTTAAATCTTCATCATTTTTTCCCCAGCTGTAGGGTCATGCCAAGATATAAACAGCAATCTTATAGCTAATGGAAAATATTACGTCCCTTCAGGCAAGAATGCTTGTCTGCACTGTAAGTGTGTGTCTGGACAGCCACAAGAATGCTTTACAACTAAATGTGCAGTGCCAACATGCCCAGATTACAAGGCTGTAGCAGGGCAATGCTGCCGCTATACTTGTCCAGAGGGTGAGTCTTTTTAATGTGATAATGTAATCATTATTTAGGCAGAATATGTAACTTTTTGTCTGGGTGCAACCATTTTTAACTCGTGGATATGCGAAGCATAGAAACTAGTTATTGTGAGGGCTCAGGATATGCAAATGTGTCACTCACTCGATCAGGTGTTAGCAATTCAATAACTAATCGACCGATCGATATCTAAACGCCCAATTTCGTATCAGC
>JANTNT010211830.1:0-15742 GCA_024752375.1 Entacmaea quadricolor
CCCTAACCCTAACCCTAACCGATTCCAGTCCTCTCTCGTTCAAGGGCACTTTGGGCTATGGAAACAAGTGCTCACCTTCCCCCAACAGATCTTATCATAACACAGGCTTCCCACACTTGATAATTATAAATTGTCAAATTGGGTTGCCTGTGTTATCTCGTCATATGACGTCGCTGGATCGATGCTGGTGTTGGTTTCAAAGTCTGCTTTCAAAGACCAACATGGATTCAGTCGTTCCTTCAATTCTTAATTTCCTCTCATCGCTGTCTTCTCCCATCCAGATTTTACTTTTAGTACTTGTTGTGTTTGTATTAAGAAAAATCTTAAAGGCAAAATTCGATAAACCGATCGAAGAAGAGCCTGAAAGACCGCTCGAACCGTTCAAGAAACGAGACTTTACAATCGACGAACTAAAGGAATACGATGGAGTTCAATCTCCTTACGTTTTGATGGCAGTTAATGGAAAAGTTTTCGATGTTACTAGAGGAAAGGACTTTTATGGACCAGGTAATTTACTAGTAATCCTTAGAACAGAAAATCTTTCCGTGAATATATTCATTGTGTTTTTTTAATACAAGATATTAGATGGGCTACGTGTTGTCTGCGTCTTGTCTACATTTGCAAATTATAGCACTAAGAATACTTCTAAATAATGTATTAATATTTCATCTTTATCACATACATAAGGTATTTGTCATCAGTAATAAGTCTTCCGTACGATTTGCTAAAAATGCTTTTAGAAATCTTACATTTTTCTCAAACAAGTTTTGTTTCGAAATCTAAACATGTAAGCTTAATGCTTAAGTTTAAAATGTTATTTTTTGTTTGTCTCATGTGTCGGTAGTGTTGAATTTTCTTTCAGGAATTGTGTAATCATTTTTGTTGAGAAATTTAAGTTGAGAAATTTTTATATTTTGGCGCTAACTCTATAAAAACATGCGTTGAAAAGAGCTAAAGATTATTGTAATGCAAATTTTGTTTATGTCGATAAACGATTTATACAACGTGCTTTTCAAGCTTGCATTCATGAAACCACCAACCAGAAATTGAAATCTCTCGTTTTATGCAAGTGTTCTGAAAGCACATTTAAAGATAATTTTCTTTCCAGAATTTATTCTGAGAATTACTCTCAACTTTAGGGCCAGTTTATTTTCCTCTTTTGCCTGGCTTATTCTCATGAGGTGTGCAAGAACAAAAAACAACACTAAGACCAAATAGGAGTCAGCATTTTGGTCTCTTGTAATAGTAATTTCTGAGATATGCTCCAATTCCCACGAACAATAGTTTCAATTCAAGGCTTCGTGCAAAGTTTTTATATATTTGCTGATTTTCACATGAAGCCTCAACTTTAAGACTTTTTAGCTCTTATTCCCACGAACAATAGTTTTAAAGTGGAGGATTTGTGCAAAAATGAAGGAAATATATGAAAACTTTGCAAGAAGCCTCAACTTGAAACTATTGTTTGTGGGAATTGAAGCATATATCAGAAATGGCCCATTTCCTTGTCTACATCAGTGTGCTTATGTAAACCCTCAGGGTTGAGGACCTTATGAAACCTTGCATGGCAGTAAGGAATTATGTGAAATGAATACTCTGGGGAATGTGATAAAAAGGTTACTGGAAATCCTGGGGGTCAGGAAGAAGACACTGGAGTTTCTTGGTGGTTATGTTAGAAATAAACAATAAAAGCTTTTAAATTCTAGGAAATCCTATCAAAATTGACCTTTGTCCAGGGAGTAAACAATTAACTGGAAATCTTGGGGTGTCAGAAGAAAAACATCAACATCCTCAACTCTGGGGGTGCAAAATTGCAAAATAATATGGACAGCTCAGTAACGAATCTCAAAGATTCAGTATAAACCATGCAACACTAATATTGTCCAAGTATGAGTAGCTATGAATCCACTTGTCAAGTTTCTTGTGGATCTTAAGGACCTTCTTTAACCGTATGTCATGACATTATCGTTATCATCTCTAAAACCTATTAGTTTTATCAAACACAGACTAATGACTTAAATTTAGGTCATGGCTAAGTAACAGTTTAAAATTGGAATTCAGCACTGGTTTTTCTTTCAAAGAAATTGTTATATTGACATCATTACAGCAGATTTGGGTTGAGTGTTTAATGGGCGCCGATCAGTGTGTTGTTGTAACGGTTGATTGATGACACTGCGATGCAAAATTACATGCATTGCTAGCCTAAGTTGACAGGGTTATCACATAATGACACTCAAAGAAGCTGCCATAAGGGAAACTTTTCTTCCAACAACTGAGCTGTATAAAAGTCCATAGCAGGTGACTCAAATTGAAAAACTCAAAGTCTAATAGACTTTGTTCCTTTCTAAATTATTCCTTTTAGCTGAAGGCCAAAATATTTTTTGGATAAATCCACTTCATTGTCATCAGCTTGTTTGAGTGTCATTTGCAAAGAGTTTCAGACCTTCTGAAGATATGGAACTTCTGGCAAAGTGTGCTGTTGAAATTGGCTGAATCCCATAGATAATGGGTCTTTCTTGAAAGAACACAGATGTAATTCTCTTAGATGTGTAGTAAGAATATTCCACTTTTATCTCAGTCGTTTTTTTTTTTGAAGGAACACAGGTGTAATTCTCTTAGATGTGTAGTAAGAATATTCCACTTTTATCTCAATCACCATGCTGCTCCTTCTTTCCTTCTATTCACGTAATGATGCTGTCAACTTAGGCTAGCAACGTGTGTAATTTTGCATCACAGTGTCATTGATCAACTGTTACAACAAGGCGTTGATCAGCACCCATTAAACACTCAACTGAATCTGCTGTATTGGTGTAGGAAATCGTTAATTGTAAGACCAGGGGCCACACAAACGCTTAAGGGGGGGAGACTAAGAAAGAAGGATGGCTGAAAATCTAGGATTTAAAAATTTAGTAGACTTTCATGGTATTTGTGGGCAAAAAGTCTGCACACTGTGCAGTCTCTGATGACTTTTATGGATCTTTTATTTTCTAGTAAACCACTCACATCAATACATTAATAACCATTTTTCTTTAAAAACAAACAGGTGGACCTTACAGTAACTTTGCTGGGCATGATGCTAGTAGGGGATTAGCTACATTTTCACTGGAGCCAGAGGCAATTAAGGATGAGTATGATGACCTTTCAGATCTAAATAGCATGCAGATGGAATCACTTATGGAATGGGAAACACAGTTTTTGGAAAAGTACGACCTCATAGGACGATATTTAAAGCCTGGAGAAAAACATCAACAGTATGAAGAATCGGAAACAGAGGAAGAGGATGGAAAGGGTGATAAAAAAGAAAATTAGAACCAGAAAGTACACAGAGGATATTGCGTGGATGCATGAAGATAGGAAGTTTATCTTCATGTAGTGAAAGCAATAGTTTCTTGGGTGAGTGCACCAAACAAGTTAAATATTGCTTTCAATGTGAGAAGATAAATTTCCTGTCTTCAAGCCACTGTGTATTTTTTTCTTTTTATTACATAGACAAACACCTGAAATTGTTTTTTTTTTTTGAAAAACAACTAAAGTGTATTACATGATGAAATACTTATGATGAAGAAAAAGTTAAGAAAAAGTGATCCTATTAGAACTTAAGGAATTAAGTTGGTAGAATGGATACAAAGTTATTGTCTTTCTTGGAGTGATTTCAATAAATCTGTGAAACAACAAACAGGTTAGGCTCCTTTGCAGCCATTATTAGTTTCGGTCCAATTCTCTCCCCACTAATGGCTGCTCACCCGAGCTGAACATTCTTTTTTGATTTCTTTTATAATCCTATTAAATTCAGTTTAGTCATTATAAGCTTAACCAATCAAATTGTTTATTAGATTGGCCAGTGACTTGCTGTAAAAAATGTAAAACGAGGCTTGTCACAATCAATCACCCAGTTTGTGTATAAATAAAAGTTTGCATGATTGCGATATGATTTTCCAGTTTTAAATTTCCAAGTAAATGGATGTAACCCTGAAAAAAATATGGAATAGTGACTCAAACTGTTTTATCTGCTCAGCCACAGTTGATTCTAAGAAACATATTTGTATTTTTAAATCTGGTAATGGTGAAGGATCAATTACTATTGACTTTCAACTTCAAGGTCTTATTGGTATAACTCTTGACATGGACGTAACTGTTTACGCCAATTCTTATGTTCTGATGTCTGATATTGAATATGTGACAAAGGTGAAACAACAATCACCACATGGCCAGACTTAGCTGTATACTCGACGAAAACTAAAGGTAATTCTTGAAAAATAACAGATTTACCAAATCCTGTTGGAAATCTCACAAACACATAGTTTCTTCTTCTTCATGCTTATTAAACTCTTTAAATTTGAACATTTGAAACACTTTGGTAAACACATCTGACAACTTTGCAAATTTGACTAACAACACATGAGAGAGACTTGGTCAAGGTTTCCAGAATATGGAAGCCTATTTCCTATTGGTCAATTTTCGGAAAGAAATGTTCAGCTCAGGTGAGCAGCCGTTAGTGGGGGAGAGAAGTGGACGAAGGGGGAATGGATTGAGACTAATAACAGCTGCGTAGGAGACTACTCTGTACTGAGTTCATACAAATTTCAGCCACTATACAAAAACGTAGAAAAAATATAGTAAGAGTGGCTGAAATTCACTGAAACTCAGTACAGACATAGCTAAGAAGAAGATCATTTACTGTAAACTATCTGTGATGAAACCAAATCTAAAATGGTCAAATTAAAACAATGGAATAATGAACAATATAACATGCAAATCTAGCCAATCAGATTTGCTGGTAAATGATTACTGTATTCAGCTTTTTACACCTGTTATTACTCAGCCCAGAGACTCCAGAGCTCTATAATTTTCTGCTATCAATGTTCTTCCATCAATCAAAGTACATTGGTTTGAGTTAGCAATTCATTTGATTGACAGAAGCCAAAAATGGGAAAATGGTCGAGTCATCTTGGATGTATAATTATTACTAATTTACTATTATGAAAATGAGTGACTGTCATTTATTTTACAAGTTTATTGAAAGCACTCTAGTTTTGTGAAACAGGATGAACAAACAAGAAATTTGATTAGACTGAATAAGGCACCTTGTTCTTATGTTTTGATTAATTAGGAGTTCAGATTATTGTGAGTAGAGAATTATATTCCTTTTTTAATTATTATTATTATTGTATATTAGAATATAATACCATATCCAATAGTAGCTATCATATGAGCTTGACATGTTGACAAAACTTTTTTGTGGGGGATAGTGGTTGAACCAAGGCCAGTAATGTTTTTGCATTGTAAATCCAGTTTAAAATTTGTAGGTTGAATTGTAACCTCTTGCTATGGATATTCCCATGCATACAGTATATTTAATGCTATTTCTATAGTATTAGACCTGTTCCAAATTTTGCATCTCACATGTGCCGAATGTAATTATATCAAAGAAGGCCACCTAATTATCTATTGGGTGTAATGTGTTCGACGTGAGATGCAATGTTTTAACTAGGCCTTAAACATTGTGAGCTGAAACTCTTCCTTCTTACTAATATTGAGGTTCTCTTTTCATTTCTGGAGTTCATTTTGACACTACAGCTTGGTTTAAGGGAGGTGGCCTCTTGGTGCCACCAGTATATCACCAGTATAGCCAAATCATCATTTTTAAAAACACTACAAGTGCAAACCACAAAAAAGTTTCTATAAAGTCAAAATCTATATGGTAAAATTATTTTGATAGCTTGATATCTAATGTTGTTACTCAATGAACAGATTATTTATTATTTATACAGAAAAACTTTAATTATTTAAATCAAACTTAAGACAATGAATGAATAAGGATCTAGTCTTGATAATTAAGGTTTTTCTGTATTTTTATAGTGATTATCAAACTTGACTTGTTAATAATTAAGAGTTATACATTTAGAAGTTACCGTAAAACTTGTTTTCACAAATCATTTTCATCAAAAATAAAGAAATCAGATGGAAAAAGTAAGTAATTTTATTTAAAATCTTTTTTTCTTGCAAATTATATTAATGGTTTAAAATGAAATTTCCCTGCTAGCAGTCTTACCTTCTCTGAACCAATACCAGGGAAAAGGTAAGACTCTGCTGGCAGGTAACTTGAAATCAGTTATCCAGAGGTTTAAAATAGCCTCCACTTGGTTTTATTCTGATGCACCCTGACTACCACAGGTAACCCAAACACCAAGGCAGTAACAAAAATGTCAGATTTATCATTAAAAATATAAAACATTTTTCTTATAGTGCAAATATGCAGAGCACTAAACAATATAACTAATGATTTATTAATAGCACCAATAGAAAACAATGGGCTTTTTACAAATCAACAAGTTCTTATTCGATGCTTGCACCAGACACAAGGTTACAGCTATTTCAAAAAAGGTTGAAATGGAGAATGGTGATTGATTGGAGAATGTACAACAAAAAATGAACTGTGGGATAATAAGAATATCTTCTTATTAATTTCTTAATACCTAAACAATGTTGAGCACCATTCAGCAAAGACCTTAGACGATGATGACTAGTGTGGCTTGTTCCTTTAGTTGTACATCAAATGGTCAATAGAAGAGGTCTCATTTTTTCAAGTGTATCAAACTGATCATTGGAGTGTTATATCAGAAACTTTATTACTATTGGTGAGGTAAAATCTAGGTCTTGGACAACAACTTTGAAGTATTACTTTTGCTGAATTAATGGAGCTCAATTTAATTCCTGTCTTCATGATAGTGTCCACATTTCCTTTTGGATCATCACCATTTACCCCTTCAATCCTTTTTGAAAATGTAGCTATATAAATCTTATACCAGGCAGATAAGACTGTAATTACCTGATATGACAATATATCAAACACAAGAAAGTGTTTCGTCACTGGATCCAACACAGAGAAGTGGGTTAAAAAATGAAGCAAAGCCAAGTTTTTTAAACCGACTTTGAGGTGTTGGTGCCACTGATGAAACACTCTTTCAAAGGTTTGACATGGCTTCTCAAATTTATAAATAATTTATGCCAAAATTCAAAGCAAAAGTTTGCTTAATTTATGCAAGTGATTCATCACCATTTATTAAATAATTTAGATATAAAGCACGCTCTGATTGGTCAAAACACCATTTTAGATGAGTTTATAAAATAATTTTAATAGTACGTGTGCTGTGATTGGCCGATTGACTGTTTCATTTGCCTGTCAAGACATGGCTTTTCCCAGCAGGTGTGCATCAAAATTTTTGTATTTTCCCACCTTTTCATGTCTTGTTATTCAATATGTTTTGTAGTTTCTTCTTATACAAGAGAAAAGTAATTATTTTATTAAAGAAAGGAAACACCTTGGTATGTTTGGGAGAATTCTTGAGCAGGTCCAAACATTTGGACTGATCTGCTCTTGAATTCTCCCAAACATACTTCTGTGTTTCATTAGCGTGTCAAAACATGGAATGCTGGTTTCATTTCTTGAATCCAAACCTTGTCATGGTAGTGATTTTCTTTGTTTTGTCGCCATTAATTATTCATGAATTTGAGATTATTATTCATTGATAATTAATGAGGACAAAACAAAGAAACTAACTACCATGTCAAGGTTTGGATACATTGATGAAACACTAGCTTTGAATTTTTCCAAAAATTCTCAATAAATTTGAGAAGATTTATCATTCATCAGCAAAATGGGTTCAAATAAACTTGGCTTGTCTTTGTTTTTCAACCTGTTTCTCTGCATTTTCAATTTGTTTTAATATTGTTTTTGTTCTGAGCCTTCCATGGAGTACTCATACATGTAAACAATTTTCAACAAGAAAAACAGTTAACTTTGATGTCATCTTGCTCCAAAGGTAAGTCAGCAACCCCTCTTTAAATTTCTCCTTGAACTTATATAATGGTGTTCATTTGCCATAAAAAATTTAAAGGAAAAATGTGTTTACCGGTAGTTTATTTGGTCATAAACCTCCTTAAGTCAAAACTGAAAGTTTGCAAACTGATTTATATTGCTACTCAACATTATTCAGATAAGTTTTTACTACTAATAACAGATGAGAGCTTGGATTTCTTAGTTCCTTTAGTTATTTGCTTTCTAAGAAGCTCTCTTTCTAGTTCTTTTTTCCGTTCCTTCATGTCACGTAAATTCTTAATTAGTTTTTCTCTTAGTTCCTTTTCTTGTTGTTCCAGCTTTTCCTTTTCCAATCGCTCCTCTTCCTCCTTCTTTGTTTTTTCTTCTTCTTGTTTCCTCTTCTTTTCTTCAATTTGCTTCAACATTTCTAACTCTTTAGCTCTTTTTCTTTTCTCTTCCTCCTCTTCAGCTTTCTTTTCTGCAACTCTTTTTATAAGTTCACCTAACACATGGACAGCCTCTTCTTTTCTTTGATCTTCCAATCTACGTCTTTTCTCAGCAATTCTTCTTTCCTTTTCCCTTCTTGCTTCCTCCTTTCTTTGAATCTCCTCCATTTTTCTCTTTCGCTTCTCTTCTCTTTGTTTCCTTCTCTGCTCTTTTTTCTTAAGTTCTTCCATCATTTGTCTTACTTTTTCAGCTTCCCGTTTTTTCATTTCTAGTCTTTCCTGATTTTTCCTATGCTCTTCCTCTTCTTTTTCCTTTTTCTTTCTTTCTTCTTCTTTAAGTTCCTTATCTATCAACTTCTGCCTTTCACTATTTCTCTTCTGAATATTCTTTGCACTTAAATGACAAGTCTTATCAAAATCCACCTGAATATTAGCTGCAGCTGCTCTCCCTTCCTCTGACAGATGAACAAGCTTCATTCCTTTTAAACCAGACATTGCAGCCACAAAGCCTTGATATTGAGAATACTGAATATAAACATCAAAGTGCAAATGAGATCCAAAATAAAACGTTTGGAATTCGTTTCCAGTCTTGCATATTTTCTGTCTATATTTATCCAATATTGGGACATCTATTCTTCGAATTTTCCCAAAATGTTGAAAAACTGATTTAACTACTTCTTCACAAGGTTTATCACTTGATTCCTTAGACGAAAACCATTTTGAAGGCAGTCCTTTTATGATGACAGTATCTGGTCTTTCGCCTGGATTGCATTCATTCAAATCTTGAGCATCTCTAAAGAACGAATCCCACTCATGTCTAGATGGGAACTTGAGCTTCGCTTCAACAACTTTAACCCTCAGAGGCTCCGCAAATCCACTAAGCTTAATCAAGTTTCCATCCAGCTTTGTCAAGAACTTCGCTATTGCTGCTTTTGTCTCAGTCTCCCCTTCAAAACGTATAGTCTCCAAAGTTGACTCCACAACCCGAAGAACTGCAAACTGTTCAGGAGAGACCATTGCCTTTAATTTCTCCATGACCTCCCAGTTAGATATTGAAACGCCAGCGACCTTGATCTCTGGTAGTGTCACTGAGATGCGTAGTTTTGCAATGGGTTTTAAATATAGTTGTCTAATGGGGCATATTTCTGTTGCTTCGCTGATATCACTGCACACTTGAGCCGCCATTTTGTTTTTGGGATGCTTGGTGACCCACAGGCAACCCAAATTCAGACCGGGAGATAATCTAAATGAGAAAAATTGATTCATATACATATACTAACTTTAGCTTAAAAAGTTATAATTTAGGTTTATTTTGTGATTACAACTTTCCTGCATAAATTTAATGTATATATGAATCAATTTTTCTCATTTATTATTTTTATAATTTTTAGAAAATCTCTAAATTAAAGCTTGGGTTGCCTGTGGGTGGCCAGGCTATTATCCTGCCTGCAAAGACTCATGGGTTTTGTTTACATCATCATCCAAGATGGCGGACAAAATGGCGGCAACGAGGTCATCCAGGGTACAAAGTTCGATTTTCTAAAAACTAAAACAAATACGTAGGCGATCATTCAATTTATCTCTAATCTTGGAGGTGTGTTTCATGGCTTGGCCACCGAATACATCTCAAGGACATACATCGCATCCTTTTCCAAGACACCGAGCCCACCAAATTAAACTGTTCGAACGATTGCGCTTTGAGAATCCAGTTTTAAATGTTGTAGCGCTTCCCGCTCAACCTGTAACATGTGGAAAGAACAAACTCAAGTTTCCCGATCCTAACAACGACTCTTATGTTATACTTTCTTTGACTAGTCAAACATCTAGGATGTCTTTGCCGGTTCACTATGAGTTTGAAAAGACTGAAGAACTGGAGGACGATGAAAGTCGAAGTGTGGGACACGTTAACGGTTTATGGTACAGTTTACAACTACTATCTGTCACGCGTTACTCACTGGAAGGAGAAAGACTCTCATCGGATACATCTGATCAATCGTTTTACTGTTGTTGTCCATTGACTGACAAAGGCAAGTTTGAACAAGATTCTGATTCGGAAGGAGTTTTTGGATTTTGGTTTCGTCTTTTAAGTGAAGACACTCGATTTCATTTCACGTTTGCATTGAAACTCAAAGGAATAGATTTACTACCCAAAGATTACTACAAGAATGACACGTATTTGTGGAACTTGAATTGTGAAGGTGGGATTGTTTGCGCAGTAGAGTTTGATATTTGCACTACAACACGCCTACACGAGACGTCGGGAATAGATAAAAAAACAAAGACTACAACACTACAAAAGAATTCTAATGTAAAAACAATGGTTTCTCAGCTGTATTCTAACGAAAAATACAAAAAGTTAATCGAATCTGTCCAAGAGTTAAGACTAGAAGCAAAATACAATGACCTTGAGCAACTATTATCGCATGCCTCAGCGAGATACCAGGCCGATTATGATCTGAAAGTAGTTGTTCTGTTAGAGCAAGGTTTAGTAGCGAGTAGAAAAAGATTCTGTGATTATGCCAAGGAACTATTTAAAAATGCTGTAGATTTAGTAAACAGATGTCAAAACAAATCTCTCCTGACTGGAAGGATTTATGTGTACCTATCAGAAGTACATTTTAATGAAGGATTTATTGGAAATGCTGGGGAAAGTCTGGCTGTTGCTAGAAAGTATCTGGAAAACTTTGATTTGTGCGAGGATCTAGGTGATCTTTGTTTCTGTGAGGGATTGATTCTAATGGTCCATGCTAAGAGGACACAGAGTTTCCTGAAGAATCTTATCCCTGAAGCAAGAGAGAAGTTCATGGATGCCGTCAAGAACTACCAAGAGGGTGAGAGTGTCTGCAGCATGAGTGATAAATTAAACTGTACTTATGTGAAACTTGCATCTTTGGAATTACAACCAATGCCAGATGATGACAGCAAAGAACTAGTTGTCACTCCTGAACAAATTTCCAAGGCACAGTCTTACCTCCAGACAGTGCAGGCAGATTTTAAATCCTTATCACAACAAACAAAACTTTATTATTATCTCTGTTCTGCAGAGCTCTGCTTAGAGTTAAAGAAGGTTAATGAAGCTAATGAATATTATAGACAAGCCTTGAGCTTAGCTGAGAGCATTGGATTACAGAATTATGTTCATGTTGATATTGCTCTAGAAGAAGTTAGGAGATGTCTGGAAAATGATCTTGTTGTTGTGGAAACACCTCAAGTTTATACAGAACAGCACAAGGTTGATGAGAAATTGATAGGACAAACAGATAACCTTGATGGTTACCTAGGTGATGAAAGTGATGAAAATGTCTAACAATGTAAGATCAATGAATGGGAGTGGATGCTATTTTTTGGGATGCCTTAAGGGATTTAGAAATTAGATGAATATTTAAAACTATAATGCTTTTATAGGATATGAAAGAAATATAACAGGAAATTAGTAAAATATATAGGATATAGGAAAAATTGGATCTCATAAACTGATATATAAGTACATTTATTGGTGCTTGTGCAAGTTTCTTGCTTGAATTACACTCAGTTTTGTCATAATATCTCATCAAAAATTGTCTAGTTATCTGCTGACTTGAGACAGACCTTTCAAGCACTTAAAACAATGTTAAGAAGACAGCTGTCTGGAACAGTCTTTATTGCCAACCTCAAGGGCATATTTTAAAAATATCTGGTTGATGCCTGCACTCTCACTACAAGGTAGAAAGAGAAAGTCCACTTTCTGATCTTATCCCTTATTTTCTGTGGTGTTTAATGGCTATCACCTAATTCACTGATTGACCCCTAGCCATCCATGTGGTAATTTGATGTTACAGGCCCAAGAAATTTCGGACAATGTTATCAGTTTGCCATACAAATTTACTAACTTTTGAATGAAATATAAGCTTTATTTATTTGGTTTTCTAAATAACAATTACAATGTTCTTTCTGGCTTAAAAAATGAGGTTTTGATGTTATTTAAAAAACTAAGTAAATAAATCAAGTTTATATTTTGTAAAGTTAGTAAATTTGTATTTCAAACCTACAACATTGTCCGAACATTTTCGTGACCGTAACATTAAAAAATCTACTTAAGTTTAGGGGTCAAATGGTGAATTATTTTGTTTTTGATGCCAAGAGATATTGAAAAACTTTAAGCATGAATATGTCACAGTGACTGATTATAATTTGTACTTCTTCATTATTGAATCAATTAACCACACTGCACCCTGTGGTTTTTAAAACTCCTCTGCCAATAGAGTGTTCGGGTTCAAATAATTAATTATTTACTCATAATGCCAACTCTAGTCAACAAATAGTGGTATTTTTAGAACTTAAAATGCTTGCAAATTTTATTAAATTTAAAGGGATATTTTTATGGCCATTGTTTTTCCAAGCTAAAAAGGTTTCATTAAGGGATATTTTTATGGCAGTCAATTTTTTATTAAAGTGGTTCATTAATTTTAATTTCAAAAGTTGATGGCTGTAAAGGAAATCTTGTGATCATTTGATAACCTCAAGCTAGCTTAATGTCAAAATATCTGTGAAAATATCAAGCAGAATCAAAATAGAGCCTATACTTAGCCTGGAAAAACAGCTGCCTCTCATGGCAATCATTTTTTGGTCATCCCTTCACGTAAGAATGCACGAGTTGCTATAAAAACAGAATGACAATACAGTACAATGAACAGATAACAATGAAAATATTTGAATTGTAACACACTGTTCCAAGATAAACCATTTGCTTCACCCCAAGAGAGGGGGGGGTGAGCGAAACAAGCCTATCATTAGAGAGCTGTTTTCTCAGCCTAACATTCTGTTTGGATAAGCAATGGTTTTGCACCATCTGATTGGTTGAATAAAGGTGGATCCAAGGGGAAGGTTGGAGAGGTTGTGACTCTTGTTCCCCCTCTTCAAAAATCCCATATCCACCCTTGATGAGTAGGTCTCCTCAATGTTCAATGTTAACTTGTTTTTTTACACATCTTAAATCTAGACTAATGAGTGTACAAATAGAGAACACTTCATGGAAAGTGCACATGTATGGTTTTACCCACAAGTTGTGAAGTACCATAAAACAAACAAGTGAGTTTTATGATATGAAACGAGTGAATAAAAACTGTACAAAGCACTTTTCATGGTGTTTTCCTTTTATTATATTCATACCAAGATTTTTTTAATTTGGTTTGAATTACACCTTTCGCTGTTCATTAACCGCAAAGGAATATTCATCTAAGCAAATTAAAAACAGGCATACGATAGTGCATATTTCACTACCATGATATTTTTTGTGCACTAATGAATGTCAAAAAACATTGAATGTGTGCTTTTGTTTATTGATTGTACAAAGACACTAATGAAAGTTTGAAAACAATGAACCTGCGCAAACATATTCATGATTGTCAAATTCTAAATTTGTTAAATTTGTTAATGAATGTTGCATCGCACCCTTGAAACTCTGTTCATGATGTTGTATGCCTGTTCACTCTGATGACAATCCTTTTTTTGCTTGGATAAATATTCCTTTGTGGTTAATGAACAGCAAAAGATGTAAAACAGATTTTAGTTTATACAAACAGAACTGAAGTGGAATTAAAAATTCATGCAAAGGCCTTTTTTATTTGATACCATTTTTAAAACACTTTAATCTTTTTAACTTCTAGACTTTAACTGCTGGAATTAGGTAAAGTTTACACGAGACATGATTGAGAATGTTTACTGAAGATATTTAGCCTTCTTTCAAGAAAATCACTGCCTTTCCTCGTTATTATTTCATTTCAGTATTTTAGGAACTTTTTCACAATTAAACATTTACAACTGAATAAGCTGTTCCTTTGCTTTGCTACTGGTATTTCATTGAAATTCTCCTTTGTTTTGTTGTCCAAAATAGTTTCATTCATGTTTTGAACTCAAATGTTCTATTCTAGTTTTAATTAGTTGAAAGTCTCACTCAAAATAAAATCAAATTCCTGCCAGCTTCTGATTGGATGTATAGTTTTTCTCATGTGAAGAAAAGCCATACATAACTTTTGGAATGGACGTATTGTTTTTCTCACACATGAAAAAGCAATATGATTGTGCATTGTGATTGGTTGGGAACAGTGAACAAACAAAAATTAATTACAGTGCGACTACTTCAACTGAGGCCACTTAGACATGGAGAACCAATCAAGATTTAGAGTGAAAACTTAAGCCAATCATGAGTCAGTCATGGGAAATCACAATCAGTAGAATCTTGAACTCAGCCAATTGCAATGTTTCATTCCCACTGTCTCTTGATAACATCAAAGTTGTTTGTCAGACATTATTCAGATCTTGGCTTTTTTACTTGCTCCTGATTGGCTAAAGTTGGAATGCATTGTTTTCACTCTAAATCTTGATTGGTTCACGTTGTCTGAGTGACTTAGGTTGAAGTAGTTGCACGGTAAATAGGATTTTAGTGCATAAATCTTAGTATGTATATAATAAATGGTAGTATTTATATATTATGCAGTGTATAATGTTTGTAAACAAACTCCTAGTCAATTTTCAACAATTTCTCATTTTTATTTGCAAATGCTTGTTGCTGCTAATGCATTAATGTTTTATTATTTACAAATCAATAAATACATGAGAAAATATTAATTAAATATATTATATTTATAATCAATGTCCTCAATTAGTAGAAATGCTAAATACTGACACTTAAAGTTCTTCATCATCATCAATAAGCAGAGTGCATGCCATAGAGCAGATTTCGTATGACTGTGAAAAAACACGGCACACAACACGGTCACGGCACGGATTCCTCCAATCATACAAGGCAAAACATTTCAAGTCAACGTGTCACGTCATCAAACACTCAAACGGCTTCTTTTGCAAGCCAATCGCTAGATGATACACGTCAGTGTATCACGGCACGCCACGCCATGGCCATGTTGACATTTGCTCTCGGAAGAAACATTTGCGAAACCCAATCAAAATGTGGTGTTCACGGCACGGTCATGGCACGGCATGTTCAAGACGTACTTTTTTCACAGTCATACGAAATCTGCTCTATATCTGTGAAACAATGACTAACTATAAATGCATAAAAGTATTTAGTTATCAACTATTTTGCTATCTGATAACAAAGAATTCACTGAGGCACAAACTACTCAAAGCAAGACAGACTACTAGATACATATACCTTGCTATTGTTATTTGCACTGTTCTGCTTCAGTGATACCACTAGTTTGTACATAATAGTGCAATCAGATTATACATACTAAGTTTTATTTCACAGATATATGGCGTGCACTCTATAGGTAGGTAAATGCATGGCAAAGAATAGAATTAAAGTGAAATTTTAATTTTACAAAAACCCCTTGCAATTACTTAAGGGTATTCATAATTTAATGGGTGAAATTCAATGACAAAAACTACATCCTCAGGCAATCAGCGTTCTCGCAAACGCTGTTACACTTGCCCTTTTGTTGCTCCCCGTACCTCTGTTAAAGGTCCTAAATCTACCTTTAAT
>JANTNT010211941.1:0-12457 GCA_024752375.1 Entacmaea quadricolor
GGCTTGGGCGTAATGTTTTCCCATTTCAGACCACGTGTCATTCTCTTGAGAATAAGATCCTTTGTTTCAGTTGTATCTATATTCATGTGTCTTCTCGTGTGCAACCATTAAACAAAGAATGACACGTGGTCTGAAATGGGAAAACATTACGCTCAAGCCGAGGAGGACTATCGATCACTTACCATGGATTTGGTGAGCAATCGTCAACATCTGACAAGTAAAAAATAAATTAACGATCAGTGATTTTTGAAAGTAGATTAAACATTCCTGGGCCCATGGAAAAGGTTTTTTTGGGGGGAATCATTACAGACCAGATGATGAAAGACTTGAGGAAAAATTAAAATATTATAAATACTATGGATCGTTTTCATGTGACGTCATGGCAGCCATGTTGGTGTACCTCAAACAAAGGATTCCTGATTAGCTTCTGTTGTTGCACGAGGTTCACCAATATGGACACATTGTCAATTGATTCTCTAGGGATTGAGTGAAATCGAACTATAGATGGTTTGCAATCATTTCTAAGGAAACAAAAGAAACATGACAGCCATGTTGTATAATATTAATACAAAACTAACAAGAAATTCACGGAAAATGCAACTTTATTCCCTTGAAAATGATTGTCGCCCACCAGCATCTATATGTTTAATACATGTTACAAGTAATAACAAAAGTAAAAATCAATTTAATAATCTCACTGTGTTCACATCGTGAGCCGTTGTACCCAGGTTGACATCTACACACATATCCACCAGGAATGTTAATGCAGGCTGAGTTTGAGCCGTTACTACATACATTATTGTCACACTCGTTGATATCTGGAATTCAAACACAGGGGAGATGTATTAATAAGTGAGATGAATGACAGCTAGGGTGTTCGGTGGTATCTGAACACACAACACATGGCGTGGTACAATGGGTGTATTGACGTGTATATCAACGTTTCTATATGCCGGGATGTACCTATTTTTGATTTTCACGTGACGTCACAACCGCAATGTTGGTGCATAGCTAACAAAAGATTTCTCAGCCTCTATTGTCTGCAATGCTTCAGTTATTTATTTCTAAAGAATGGGTGAAAACCAAGAATTGCTACTGGTTAAAAAAAGCTGATCAGCTTTATGTAAAAATACCATTGAAGTTCTACGTAGATAAACGTAAATCGTATTTTATTTTTTCTTTTTCTTCTAGATCTTTAGACATTCTTGCTTCAAAATTTTATGTGAACAATTTTCAAGGAAAAAAATTTTTTAAAGTTTTAAAAAGAAAAAAAATTTTTACAGAAACGTTTTCGACTAAAAAGTCATCTTAATTGACGATTTTTCTTGTAGATTTTTCTTACCTTTTTCACAGTAGCGTCCTTGGAAACCAGAAAAGCATTTGCAAAAAAAGTCTGTACCAGTGTCTGTACAATTACCGTTTTGACACGGCTGGGGTTCGCACCACGATGAAGCTAGTGAAAGATAGCACAACAGATCAATAACTTCTCAATAACTACCCTACATTTCAAATTCAAGGTCAGTGTTTCACAGCCAATTTGGGCATATTCGAGTGTTCTCGCTGAATACTTGAATTGAGGACGCTTGTAGAAGAGATGAAAGATATGATATAATTGAGAAAAGGGGGCACTAGGGGATGCTTTAACAGGCCCCTCCTACTTATTCTCACGGTGCCAAAACCAATGATAAAGTTTATATATACAGTTAATTTTTTTAATGAAATAACATTGCGTAGTGGTTGGTTGTATAGTTGTGGTCAGTAAACTTTAACAGTAAAATCTGCTTTGTGTGCCATATATTCTTCTTACTTGAGTTACAGTAGATTCCTTTCTTCCCATTGGTACAATTACACTCATAGCCATTCAGTCTGTCTATACATTGTGATCCATTGGCGCAAAGAGGGTTGTTCTGGCATTCATCGATCTCTATCACACAACGTTATTGATTATATTAGTATCATTTGGATTTATTTAGCATTATTCCACGAAATCGAGTCGTATCAGCCATGTACGACTCGATTGAGTGGTTATAATAAACCACTGGATCGTGAGGAATAAAAAATATCTAAGTAAATTCTGTATTTTGCCTTCGAAAGTTCACCGAAGTGTTCGGCCATTTTGTTGATCTCTCTACTCACGGTACATCAGCTAATAGCCTAGTCGTAGAGTAGCCAATCAGAGCGCGCGTTTTCTCATATCCAGTGGTTGTCTATATTATAATTCATGATACTCATTTAAGGTGACTGGCTACTACTGAACGTTCGATAAGTGCCCACGAGCTCGCGCGGGCACGAATACTGCCGAGTTTCTTTGCCGACGTTCAAAATTTTGGGTCGCCCACCACCGTCTGAACAAACACTGAGATTGGATGAAGAAGCAAAAGAATAATAGAGCAAGACAAAACGAGCCATGCAAAGCAAAGACATGATAAAACATTGTCCTTGTTATACATGGCTGATTCTATTTTCTTGCTCCACTATTCCTTTGTTTCTTCATCCAATCACAGTGTTTGTTCAGACGGTTGTGGATTACTCTAATAGGGGCTACTGAACTTCAAGAGCGCAAAACCCTCAATTTTTTCACGGGACGTTTAAAAGCTTTTTCATGACTTTGGCCAATTTGTAGCCAGTCACCTTAAGATAATATTAACATACGTAAGTTGTTTGTTCCTGGTGTATTTAAAAAATGGGTTCGAATTTGCAGTAAACAGTAAATTGGAAACAAGACTACCCCCTCACCAGGATGATATCTTTTGTTTATTTACCTGTTTCGCAGTTTCTTCCCGTGTATCCCGCGGGACACGAGCAGTCATAGCTTGCATTGCTGTTTTGAATACACTGACCTCCATGTAAACACGGGTTAGATGAACACTCGTCAATATCTAAATACGTAGAAAACCAAATATATATATATATATATATATATATATCTATTTAAGCCTTAGTATCTAAAATCTGACAACTTAAAGTCAAATACGCATGCTTGTTCAAATCATCTGACATATCGGCAAACAAATGATCTCTTGTTACAGTGTATGGAAAAAAATACTATGATAACAAGCGTAAGACATACCACCTAGCTACGCCACACTTACATACATCACATTTACATACGCACACAAGTCAGACATATACATACGTTACAAATGTTTACATTACACAAATACATCACATTTACCATACCTCAGGCTTACCTATGTCTCACGTAAACTCGTCGCACTTATCATTTCACACATTCATACGTTACACTGACATAACATCACACATACCATACCAAAAGCTCACCTACATCACACTAACTACGTCATACATACATACGTTACACTTACATACGTTACACATACATACGTTACACTAACCTACGTCATACATACATACATATGCATACGTTACACTTACCTACGTCATACATACATGTTATACTTACCTACGTCACATTTGGTTCCATTCCATCCCGGATTACAATCACACCTATACGAGGCCACAAGATCTACACACTTTCCATTCTGACCGCAGTAACCATAAGGTCCAATCGAACTGGAGCTTTCTTGATTCCATATGTTATTACTAGGATCACAATCATCAATATCTGGAAAAAGAAATGTTTTTTTTTTATAACTTTTATTTGTTCCTTACATTATTCTTTCTTCATATAGATTTAGAATATTGGATTGAAGTTTATTATGAACATGTAGAAGATCTAAAATTCAACCAGCTCTGTCGATATTGTCCCATTTCAGACCACACTATAATATCCCAATTTTAGTAATTCGGTTGCATAAGAAATCGCGCACAATACGAACTAAAACGAGGCTCAGATGAAAGAAAATTGTTCAAGGTTTAATAAATTTTAAACAATTGCACCTACTTTTAAAGTACGACTTTTATTTTGCCTCAACATTGTCCCAAATAAATATTTTGAGAACATCTTTCTTTGTTGCGTTATTTGCCCCATCATTGTATCTTCTTCAGTGAGCATTAACAAGACATGACACGTTCGTTCGTTCGTTCGTTCGTTCGTTCGTACTTTAGAAGAGTTTAGTTTAGCCCGTGTTTGAATAGACGGAGTGATTAACAAGAAGCAAAGGATACAATATTCGGGATAAAGATCACTGTAGTAATTCAATATAATACTCACTGACTTGACAATTCTTGCCATCGAAACCATCGATACATTTACACTTGTACAAAGAACCAACATTCTCATGCTTACATGTGCCATTATTCTGACATGGTCCTGAATGACAAGGGTTTATTTGGCACGTTGTACCGTTGTACCCCTCAGGACACAAGCACCGATAACGGTCCAGTTCGTTAATACATGTTCCGCCATTGATACAAGGTTGATTGTTCCGTGCGCAATAGTCGATTCTCTCGCTACAATAGCGACCTGTAGAACACAAACATAAAATAAATAACATGTAATACACCTGTTCAAAAATGATTATCAATGCGAGGTCTGAAATCCAGTGCTTTAAAGGTTTGAAAAGCAATGTCGGATGTACTTCTTTGTATAAAAAAATGAACTTTAATAAGGCTTGCTCAGGAGTCTAGAATTAGAGTAGATCAGCTATAATGCGGCCACTGAGTAATTGATAAGATGCACTTAAGGGGCTTCCAGACATTTTATACTCAAAGGGCTTCCAAACTACACGCAACGGGCTTTCTAAACTACACTAAACTACACTTACTTTCTAAACTACACTTACTTTCTAAACTACACTTTCTAAACTACACTAAACTGCACTTAGTTTCTAAACTACACTTTCTAAACTACACTTAATTTCCATGACACTCAACTAGATTACATGACACTCAAGTTGAAAGGGTTGTCGGTGACATTAAAAAAGCTTTGAAAATTATAACTTCAATGGGTTCTATTGTAAAATTGTAGTAGATGACCGTAGAGCACACTCTTGGCATTCTCAACTCCCACTTCCTCCCTCCCTCCCCCCGCCCTGTTGGAAGTCAAGTCTTTCATGCACTAAAGCTTAGTCATCTTACCCGTATAACCAGTGGAACAGTTACACGTGTAGTTAGCGATACCATCGACACACGTAGCGTTATTGAAGCACGAGGCGGCTGCACAATCGTCTATATTGACTTCACACTTAACACCGGTGTATCCTACGTTACACTTACACGAGTAAGCGTCTATACCATCGTTACAGGTGGCGCCGTTTAGACATGGGCTTCCTACAGATGAAAGTGTTAAATTAGAACTAAATTAATAGAAACTAAAGATAATTGATATTATTTTAGAGCTTTACAATTCCTTTGGTCTAAGTGGTTGGATTGTTGGCTGCATTTTCCATATCAGAACCCGTGTACCAGATGAAGAAAGTTTTGCGTTTTCAGCTGGAGTTCCAAAGTTTGTTTTTCTTTCTTTCATTGCTATCGTAGTTAGGTGCTAGTAAGTCAAGGATGTACAAAATACGAAAAGATATAATATCGCTGAACAAAAAAAAAAAAAAAAAAAAACAAGCAAGCAAACAAACAAACAAACAAACAAAACAACAACAAAAAAAACAGAAATATAAATAACAAGAAACACATTTTCTTATACAAACTTAAGAAGGAATTATGCAAAAGAAAAGTGACATGCAGCCATATAATAAACTATATATTAACCCAGCTCGGTCAGACCTCGGTCTGATTTTCCCCTACTGACCTTGCGCTCGGTTAAGAATCTCTTATTATTGACTCACAACGACTTTGTTAAATGATATTTCAAAAGGAAACTAACAAGAACTATATAAGTATTCCTTCATTCATTTCATGTATATAATCTATAATGCTAATGCATTGCACAGATCTTCCTTGGGAATGATCAGTTGCAAACCACTACTTCAGTAATTTTGATCGAAAAGAAAGTCTAGGCAATCAATTTATAGTGTACTTTATACGCATGCGCAGGGAAGTAGCACATCAATCTTGTTTTTAGATCCTTATTTCTCACTGCGCATGCTCGGCAAAATAGGGCTGCAGGTACGTGCTCGAATTATTTTGATCTTTTTTAAATCGAATATGTTTAAAGTGCCCATCAAAATACTGAAATACTGGAAATCGAATTTCTGAGGGTCTCAATTTCAAAATATTCGGGGGGAGTATGCCTAAATCCCCCGAGCTACTTGCGCTCTCGACGGTCGTTAATCTATGCTTACAATTGTAGCTGCGTCACTAGCTGCGTCACTGACGCGCTGTTAATATTAATCGTCTCTCACCAATGCATTCATCGATGTTAACATCACATCGTCGTCCCTTGAATCCAGCACTACACGAACAAGTGAAGTTATTCACTTGGTCTTGACATGTTCCGGTCTGAGCGCACGAGTCGTTTTTACAATCATTGATGTTGATTTGACAGTCTTTTCCCGTGAAGCCTAACGGACAAGTGCACTGAAACAAAATCGAAACAGAACGATCTGATTAATAAAGATGTTTTTGCTTTTTCTTCCCATGAAATCAGAACGCTAAATTCAGCCAGCGTTGTCTAATAGTATGAAATATAACTTATACCTGCCCCATTTCAATGCACTCCCCTCATTGTGCTCTGCGCACTCTATTCCGCCCTGTGCCATGTCTTACATTTAAACGTCTTCTCGTTCTTCTTAGTGGTAACAAGATATATATTCTCCATTGTGGCGAAAAAGTTTGTTGATACTTACATTGTAATCCAGGTGTAAGTCCTTACACAGACCGTTATTTTTACACGGGTTTGGTAAACACTCGTTTGTAGCATTAGTACAAGTTTTGCTGTGAAATCCAGAAGGACACGTGCAACGAAAATTATTGACTTCATCGATACAAGTACCTGAGTACAAAATAAAACTGGTCAGGTTTCTTCCATCAGACAAAAATTTAGCTCTTATGAGAATACAACATTCGAATTTTCTTTTGTTTACAATTTTACATTCGAATTATTTCAGTTTACGCTTGCGGCAACAATTTCACTGACTGGAAAAGAAAATAATGGAAAGCCAAATGGAAGTTTTATTGTACATGTGGGCAATTGATAGTCTATGAAGGCCATTTTAAAGTTGTAATGTACGCGAAAGTGATGGGAAAGCCATTTTAAAGTTAAGACGTGCACGAAAAGAATGGGAAGCCATTTTAAAGTTTAAACTTAAACGAAAGAATTGGAAACCATTTCAATGTTGAGACACAAACGAAAGAAGGCAAAGCCATTTTAAAGTTGAGACGCGCACAGAAAAATCGGAAGCTATTTCAAAGTTGAGAAGAACACGAATAGAATAAAATACCATTTCCAGGAGCGGATTTAAGGGGTGGGTCTGGGGGACCGGTGCTCCCCTTTTCAGATGAGCCCTATTTGTTTTTTATCTATTTTATTGTTTTATTCATTTTATGGAAAAGTTAGATTGTGGTTTTGGAATGAAAACCATTTTTAAGCGCACGGGAGTTTTAGGAATTTATGCCCCACGTGACGTGTTTTGTAAAATGGTGTCCCTCTCTTTCGAAATGTCTATATCCGCCCCTGATTTCAATGTGTCATTTTGCTCAACATTTAGCCAATCACAACGTACGTTTTATTGTAACGAGTTAGAGTAAAAACTACTCACCTCCGTTTTGACAGGGGTTATTTTGACAGTCATCAATATCAGTCTGACATTTGTCTCCCGTATAGCCCTCTACACATATACACTTATAACCATTGATATCATCGATACACGTTCCGCCATTTTGACATGGGTTACTTTGACATTCGTTAATGTTTGTCTCGCAGAAGGCACCAGTAAAACCCGCTGGACATTTGCACGTATACTTATTGAGAAGATCCTAGAGAAAAAGTGGCGATTTATTTTGGATATAGAGGATATCACACGGTGACGCGAAGATATGAATTTTATTTTCGAGTGGTGGAAACAATATTTTACGAGCGAGCGCAGTAAGCGAGTAAAATCTTGTTAACACGAGAAAATAAAATTCATATCTTCAAGCCAACGTGTAATGTTCTTTTTATTATATGGACAAACTGAGGCAAACTAAAATAAAAACTTACTCTTTCTTGACAGCAAAGATAAACTTTATAAGAGTATTTTGAAGCTCAGAAAACATCAGTGTTTCTGTCTCATGTTGCTCTTTTTTCGCTGCCAGATTATCCCAGAAGATCCGAGGATCATACTCGGTTTCCTTTACAGTATTTTCGTTTTCATTTTCATTTGAAAACTTTCCCAAATCGTCGTATGAAACCTCAACGAAAACCTGAGGAGCCGACGTTTTTTTCTGGAACAAGCGGACAAGAAACAGCTGGCGGGAAAAATTTGTTTGACGCGCGCGTACATCCGGGACATTTGGTACATAGACCCTATGCATAATTATAACTAATTTGCATTAAATAATGGATTTACTAATAATTAATTTTTGATAAAAAAATATTTTAGCTAACCAAAAGAACACAATTAAAATAGTAAATGTGCAAAGTTTCAAAGTATTTATTTAAATAGTTGTGGAGTTATAAACATTTTAAATATATGAAAAACATGAAAGCGAGGCTGGTCAGTCCTTGACTGTGTTTCTCGTACAAATCCTTCTAATTTCGACTTGCTGTAGCTATTAAGATTTTAGGGTTACGGCAACGAAAATTTGCTTGATTGCTAATTTTAGGATGCTCTTTTAATTAATGGCCATGATGTTTTCAATGAGTTTGAAAAACAAGCATTTCTTGACCACAGCTTTATTTTGGGATTTATGCATAGGGCGTATAACTTTTTCATATTTCACTAGTGAAAATGAAAATATGGAAAATACCGGCGAGTGCTTTAGTTTCCGTTAAAACACTATTATCCATATAATAAGAAATCGTATTTCTTCGCAAATTCGTGAAGGACATGGTATTTTATGATCAGAGTGCAAATGTGAAACTGTATTAAATAGGTGCGAGTAAAGTACATGATATTTAAGAGTACAAAAACTTATATAGGTAATCGCACAGTTTCAAGTTCAATGGATCCTTCTCAAAATTATCATGGATGCGAGGCCAACAATGAAAAAAAATAAATCACACATTTTCTCGATGGAATTTGTGGCATTTCTTTTGTATTTTGATCTTAGCTTCGCAAGATAATTTTGATAGAGCTCCATTTGGACTTAAAATATTAAAACTTTGTTTTTATTGAAATAGCTGTATGTTTTGACTTACATTACACGTCGCATTGTTCTGACATTTGTTCATCTGACATTCATCGATATCTAAAACCAAACATATTATAGAACATACTATAAACATTCAAGGTAGTCCGACTTTTACGTGTAGGGTTTAAAATCAGGAGGATAGGCAAGGGAAGGACAAAGGGACTGATTGGGGAGTGAAGACGGAATGAGAGGGTGGGGATGAAGAGGTGAGAGGGGAGAGGTAAAGGTAAAGCTGCTTATTTAACGTCGGTAAATCGTAACAGTACTCAAAGACTGATAAACTCGTGGCCGACGGTGCACTCATTTTACCCCCTCTCTCCATTAGTGCTTCGATTTACGGGCATTTAAAGCTAATTAAAGCAACACGGAAAGGAAAGAAGTTAAATCGAAACAAAGATGTGAGGTCACTGTGAAGCGAACTCAAGACTACGGGAACGAAGACGGGATTGAGGGGAGGGGGGTGTGGAGATTAAGAGGTAAGGAGGGATGAAGGGAGGGTAAATAGGGAACAAAGACGGAATGAGGGGTGGAGATAAAGAGATAAGGAGAGAAGAGGGTGAATGGAGAATGGAAGGAGAGTAGAGGAGAGGGTCTTATATGGGAATGAAGCGGGGGAAGGGGACTGACAAAATAACCAAAATACTTTACCTGTTTTACAGGTTTTTCCTGTATATCCAGGAATACAGGCGCATTTGAAATACGTGTAATGGTTAGAACATGTCCCTCCGTTAGTACAAGGATTGCTTTTACACAGGTCATTCACTGAATAAGAAAAATAAACCTTAATATCTAAAATATTCCAGCTAAAATACACAATGTAAAATACAATGTCATTCAACTAGCTACCTCCCCTCCCCTGCTGATTGATAATGCACACAGAATGGATTTCACCATTTCCTTAGGGAATAAAATAACAAAGGCATGGCAGCAATGTTGGTGTACATAACAACAGAGGCTAATGAGAAATCTTTTGTTAGCTGTGCAACAACATGGCGGCAGTGACGTCACGTGAAAACCAAGAATAGCTGTTAGAAAAGATTTCAACAAATTTTGAAAAGAACATTATTTAACAATTGCGCCGCTGCTTGATCCGCCACTTTAACGTTGCTACTTCAGATTCGAATATGAGCTAATTTAATAAATTCCTTCTAAGTAGTTCACATTCTAGTGTATCGTACTGGGTTAAAATGAAGAATGTTTGTCTTCTTGTGCACTTTCATAGCTATCCTCTGAGACCCAGATTGTCAAGGAAGAGGAATAGGGCTATCGGAGGGGGAAGGAGAGCAGAGAGACAGCAGAGAGGAAGGGGCGTCAATTAACCATGCTAAACTCCAATTCGATCTGTTAGGAGTGTTATAGTTCTGAATATTCCCATGGTTTTAGTCTGTTATTACGATCCAGTAACTTTACCTGTTTCGCAGTTGACACCTGTGTATTTAGCAGGACAGCTACACTTGTACTGATCTGGACCAGAGTTAACACACGTTCCACCGTTCTTACAAGGTGCATGGCGACATTTATTTAAATCTAGTCACGTAATAAAGACCAAAATTAAAATGCGCTTATACTGGCGGTTTTTACAAATTATTTAATTTGTTTCTTACCCTTTTCACAGTTAGTGCCAGTCCAGTCAGACCTACAAACGCAATCATTTCCATCTACACAATATCCACCGTCTGGGGAAACAAAACACGAAAACAATAAGAGTGGAAAAATTATAGTACCGTGACTATCAAATGGCTTCTGCTCAGAACCAATCAGAAACAATGTAAACGAACAAGCCAATCACTATCCCTGAATACGAATACATTTACCCCTCGTTCAAAATTTTCTCTTTTTCTTTTCCTTCCTTCCTTCCTTTCTTTCTTCTTTCTTTCCTATCAACTCTTCCCTTTCCCCCTACTTTTTTGGCAATTAAGATTTACTTAAGATATCAACAGGCTCTTTGCAGGTATTGCGTTTTTAAATTTTTTGTCTTGGTGGTTCCAAAAACGCTGTATTTAAAACTGGGAGCACACCAAAATCAGTAAGAGTGAATTTGGAGCAATTTTGACGAAAAGCGCTGAAGTTACAAGCGGCCACAGTTGGTATGTTTTATAAAAAAATATATGTTGGTAGGCATCTCCTTGCCCACCACACGATATGTTCCCAAACAATTCTTTGTAGAAAATTACAAATTAAATCGCTCGTAACTTTAGCACTATTTGTTAGCTCTAAACTTTCCACATTTACTAATTTCGATATGCTCTTTTCAAATCTAGTATTTTTAGGGTCACTAGGATAAAATTTAAAGTGTCACGCAATACCTACCAAGAGCCCATTGAGGATGAAAACTTGAAAGCAAACTTTTCCCCGGTATTGGGTCAGAGGGAAAAAGGACCCAATACCGGGGAAAAGGTAAGACTCTGCTAGCAGGGAAACGCTTTGATTTGTTGTTGAATAGTAACATGTTTTGGAAGTAAGTCAATTTTCAGAGAAGAGAGAGACCGGTTCACATGAATGAGCCGGTCTATAACTTACTTGGATTGCAGTTAGCACGCAATTTGCAGGTGAAGCACAGATCGCCTTGCCATCCACTCCTACACCTAATAACAGAAAAAACGCAATTCATATTATTGTCAACAGAAGATAACACTGTTGCGAAATGCGAAATTATGTGAAATCAGTTCCAACCAGTTGTATAGATGTAGACAACTTGCTAAACCTATGTTGAGAGATAAGACCTCCTCGGAAGGAAGGTCTTAATTTACGAGGTCCACTCTTAACAAAGAGGAATGTTCGCATAAACATTCATCTTTACTGGTAGTAATGATTAAATGCTAAATTTAAACGTTAGAGACTCAGTACAAGATTCCTGTTAGAAACTCAGATCAAGATTCCAGTTGGTATCGAAAGCTTACTAGACCGTTTAACTTCGAAGTAAATTATTTAGCATTTCATCAAGAGGGATATTGTACAGGAAATATGGGTGACGCAGCGGTGAGAACACTCGCCTTTTACCCCACCGGTGAGCACTCGCCGATTACCCCACCACTCTACCCTCGTACATACCGACACTGTCCTGGTTCAATGGTACGATAAGGATTACTCCACCCCTCTACCCTCGTACATACCGACACTATCCTGGTTCATTGGTACAATAAGGATTACCCCACCCCTCTACCCTCATACATACCGACACTGTCCTGGTTCATTGGTACGATAAGGATTACCCCACCCCTCTACCCTCGTACATACCGACACTGTCCTGGTTCATTGGTACGATAAGGATTACCCCACCCCTCTACCCTCGTACATACCGACACTG
>JANTNT010212052.1:0-11534 GCA_024752375.1 Entacmaea quadricolor
GTTCTGTTCTGTTCTGTTCTTTGAGTGTAGAATTGAAAGTATTTCTGTCGTTTTAAAACTCGCAAAATCAGTATCTGTACACGTCTGAAATAATGAATTTCTGGCTTCATTTTCACTCTTGTCTTTCCTATTCCCTGCAATGGCGTAACGAGGGGGGCAAGGATTGGGCTGGCACTTTTTTATTCTGTGTACCCCACCTCCACAAAACATTCTGGATCTCTCTACTGACCTCCCTGCCGATTCCTTAGCTTGTTTCCATTCTTATATCTTCTTGCCATAGAAGGACTATGAGGTACCTAATTCTTTACCAGTGGAGAAACTGACGAGGGATTTTTGGAAGAATGTTTTAGACGCGTTTCCCCCGGGAGTTTCCAAACTTAGTAATATAGCTTGTTTTCATGTTACGTCATGGCGGCCATGTTGGTGTACCTCAAACAAAGCATTCCTCACTAGCTTCTCTTGTTACACGAGGTACACCAACATGGCCGCAAGAACAGCTACGAATCTCGACCCGAGTCTCATTTTGATGCTAGACTCATTGAAATAGCGCTGGATTGTCGGAGTGGCGTGCTCATCTGCAATAAGAGCGATTCTCCAGCGATTGAGTGAAAGCGCTCTATAAGAGGGAATGAAAAGTTGCCGGAGATTGCAATCACGACCAAGAGGTAAACCGCGGCCAAAAACTACACTAAGACTAATTTATAAAAGCTTACATTTCTAATGTTTTTTTGTTTTTTGTTTTTTTTTCCAATTTACAAAGCGTAAATCAAAGCACGGGATAAGTTTGATTAAGTCACTCTGAGCCGTCAGTAAGTTAACACTTCCGAACATAAATATAACACTTTATCCAAAAATGTCAAAATTTCATCGCACTTTAAGTTTTGTTAATCTCTAAGAACGTTTTACGTGCGTATAAATAGCGCCTCAACGTCAAAGGAAATTGTTCCTTGCAATTGTTCCTTACCACTATAGGATTACTGTTAACTGTCATGAGTTAGGTCAGTTCTTTGTCGTCATATTTTAGGTTTTCCGTTTTCATTTTGTCGAGCACGCGTATGCACGCAGTCGGCACGGAAGCTATCAATTACAGCTAGCGATTTGGTCAACCACACCTTTCAACAGGCTTGAAAAGAAAGCCCAGGATATTCAATCAGTGTCTCGTTCGCCGGAATCTAAAAATATCACGTTTTGTCAAAGGTTTCATTAGAACGGTTAGGAAATGAACCAGGACGTACTAAAGAAGAAATCAATTTTTCAAACTAGTTTCCTTTGTATTTTTGGAACAATATTTCGCTGCGAAAACTTGAAGTTGCTTGAAGAGCTGAACAAGCATATAATTTTTTCAAGCTGTTTTCTATTCGCGTGCATTCTTCAAGAAAATACTTTTATCTCTGCGGCATCAGTGTACAAAAACGAGCTAAGCCCATTACCCATCACCTTAGCAATTATCAGTTATTTTATAGGTATAGATCTTGTCACTTTGTCGTCCGAAGGATTTATACTAATGAATATCTCAACGCTACATGTGTCCGAACACGCTGCGCCAGACGTAGTCTAGTGATAGAAACACCGCTAAAAGGGGCAAAACTGTCGACTTGACCTTATTTCAAAATCACGTTACAAGAAAACCCGTTACGACTGCAGGTTTCAGAGCACCAACGTTTTTAAAACATTACCGGTGACCTATCATTTTGAGACACACCCAACTCTATACGTATATATAGTGTACAGTTTTTGACTGGCGTTTACAGAAGAAGATAGTTGCATAGTATAGGGTATCAGGCAATAAATCATTGTTGGTCCAGCAAGTGTAGAGTTAAACACACTTTGTCAATTATCGCTTCTCTCAAGCATGAATAAAATGTAATAGTTGTCTTTTGTCGCTTTCGAGTGACTTCCGGAAGTACGTGTTGAAATCTTCAAATCGTCTCCACACTTGGCTTGAACACGATTTTTCCCGATAGTTGAATGGTTTTATAAACATTTTAAAGGAAAGATCAAGATATCGATATAGCGAATGATAATGCGATGTAGAGTAATCTCCCAAGTAGCGCTAGTGTCCGATCTTGCTTTTGAGCGGGTAAGCAAAACTTCAAACCTAACGTTCCGTCGTCTCTGTGATTAAAGTAAATAATTTAGGGTTTCTTATTTGAGCATCTTTCTTTTAATTGGACGAACTTTTCTGAATATTGCCAAAGGCATATTTTATTAAAGATAATATCAGCATTAACTGGGATATATTCCAATATGGTTAAAGACAAGTCGTCTATATTTATCATTGCTCGTTGTTGAATGTCGCCAGACGAAACGTTTACTACAAACACACTCAAATCAAAAGAACACGAGTGGTTTTTAGTTTTTAATTTTATTTAAAAATTCTGGTGCCAGCACTCAAACATTTACAAAAAAATATTTTCTACTCTTCAAACCAATCAAATGAATACATTTTGTTTTGATTCTTGTTAGAAATTAATTTAAGGGTTGTAAACACAGTCTTACTTTCAAAGAACGGCCGACCAGACATGTGGGCCAACTAAATCTAAAGACATCTGAATATATTATCTTTGTAATCTTGTAAGTCATGTTTAGCAGGCGTTTCTTTATTCAGACGTAAAGCGAAACGCCATCATGCAACTAACAAAGTAAGGTACAAGAAAAACCTTCCGAGGTTGAATCAAATTAAGCTATCGTAAAGCAATAATCTACATAACATTTTTGGATTCCTTCAGAGTCAGGAAAATTTGTAGGCCGTACAAGTCTATCGTCTAAGTAAAGAGTGACAGGCTTGAACTTAGTAAATAGAGGTATTTCCTGATCTTTGTTCTTGCAGAGATTCTGGCGCTAGAAGGATAAATTTTCTATGGGAATTTTATAAGCAATGAGCTTCTCAACTTCCAATTATGCAAGATAAACTCTTTTTAAAGATCATTGGTTTGCGCTTTTGAAATACTACCAAAAAATATTATCTGCGTTTTATTAAACATTGTTCTCGATTCAAAACAAAACAAAACAAAAAGAAAAAAAAACAAGAAAAAAAAAAAAAAAAACAAGAAAAACAAAAGAAAATGAAAAAGAAAAAAGTATAAAAAAGAAGAAAAAATTGTTAACGTCAAACCGAAGTTTCTAGACTGCTAGAAATAATCTTTTAAAAGTTTTTTTTCTTCCAAAACAAAGTACATCTTTGAATTGGATTTTCTAGTGACTTTGTCCAGTGACTTTTCTCTACTCTTTCATATAAGTTATTTGAAATTATATATTTATGTACAAGTACACCAAGTTTATACATTATTAAGCTACATTAATGTTGTTTTGATACTTAAATAATATAAAAGCTAAATCGTCTGGACATTTTGGACGGAGAATCTAAACTGGACTATCCCGCCCACACTACACGGAAAACACCTTGAAATGCGTCAACGAAATCATTCAAAATAGCATCTCCAACTTTATCAAGGAAATCGCTTTTAGACTTATACAAAAGAAAACTTTTTCGAGGCCGGGGAAAGGAGATTTAAGATAGGCTTGTATAAATACAATGATCCTACTCTTTTCCTCTGTAAGATTTCAAAGTGCTTACTGTAAAAGCTTGTACTAATTTTCTGTAGGAAGTCCGTGACCTCCTTTTGTTAGGGCTACGTTTTTTGATAAATTAATAGTATAGCAGTAGCGGAAAATTCAAGTGTTTCCACTAATAATTACTCTTAGGAACTTTGATTTTCAATCTAGTTTTTGGTATGTTTGTTTTCTAGGATAATGGCTTGTCGCTATCTTATTCAACTAATTTGCTTTTGGCTAGCAAAACAATGGTTTACAAACCGGCACGCAAAAATTACCAGTTTTTTTTGTCGGCTGACAGCATTATGCATATTCCGCAATGCCAAGAAAATTGTTCAGAGAAATTAAGAATTTCGGGAACCAGTGCATCCCTTTTTGCTTCTCTGAGTGGTCCATCTGTTTGAAAATGCCTGGAGCGAAACGCCGAAAGAGTCGCACGGGACTAAACGCCATATGTGCAGTATTGTGATTCTTAACTTCCGAGTAGCACGATACAAGAACACCGTCCACAAATAAATTACCATGCTGAGTTAAGGGAGCGACCATTCCGTCCCTATTTCCACTACTTACAGCTTTAACACGTGAAAGCAGGGCCCCTTTGTCGTAGTGTACTAAGACGTATTCACCATGTTTAACAAGCCCAGCAAGTTTTGCTTTAACCTTGCTACCAGTCGAGTTACTGTCCTTATAGAAGATCAGGTGATTTTTCGTCATAGTGAGAGTCCTGGAGGGATGCTCTGTTTCTATAATAATGTAAGGCACTTTACGAGCCCAAGGGTCGAAATCAAGAAACATCAAGACTTCACTAGGTGTTATTTCTCCCTTTTCATTCATTCCTTGAACTTTCTGTCCAGTCTTGAGGTCCTTGATCAGGATTTCGGAGCCATTTTCAAGTCGCACTGAGGCTTCGGAGTTGAAGCAGCCTCGCCAAGCTGGGGGTCCGTTAGCATCGTCTGTAATAAAATAATAAAGTAGTAATCAAGTAATTAGTACCATAAAAGACCGTTTAATATTTGAAAGTGAGATCGTGCGTTCATGAAGAGAACATTAATGAGTCGATTAATTCAGTTTTTTTATCAACGTTGTTCGCATCAAAACGCTAGTTTATGAACTTGACATAGGTAGGGGCTCTTGAAATAATGGCAAAATAATGGCAAAAATCATTTTATGGACATTAAAAGTAGATTCACATGATTTAGCTCGGGGCTATTATATTTGTAAATTGTAAGCTCTGTGTGACATGACATTAACAACAATTTATCTGAATACGAAAACATACGCACACATGAATGACATTACTAGGCTCAGTAAAAAATGTTCAATAAAATCAACTCATCAAGTGACGATTTCGTGGAATATTTGATCATGTATGAAGCTTTACTGTTTTTTTTCACTAACCTTCGCGGACAGAAGCATGAATGTGTGTTTGGGATTCGTAGTAAACCCAGTCAAAGCCAGACTCCACTGCTAATCTTCCAAGTTCTGCGTATTTTGACTGGTCCCTGTCAGACGTAGTGATGTCCACAGCTCTACCTTCGTAGTGCAGCGAATGAGAAGAATGTGCTCCATCTTCATCCCAAGCTTCGATGACTCGTAGTTTAGTAAGTCCTTGCCATTTGTGCTTGACTTCGGAGGCAAGCCTTTTTAGTTTGTCGCGGCATCTCTGTAGAGTAGATTTTAAAATGTGACGGTTATTTTAGAGCTTGGTATTTTCTTTAGAATGCGAGCTGCAAATTTTAGCACAGCACAGCTCGTGTAAATGTTTTTTTTTTTTTGTGAATGGAACCTTACTTTGAATGTACATAATCCACACAAGGAGTGGTCATGCTGAGCGCTAAATTGCGTTGAAAGACAAGATAGGAAATGTAAACAAACGACACAAACTTACCTTCGACATGACACGATCTGCTCCAGTGCCTTCCTCATCTTTGAACACAATGTCCGAGTTGTAGCAGGTGACTAAAGAACCGAACTTGGAAGAGTTTTTAGGGATTTTCCCTTTAGCCTTTCCACTAGCATCCAGAGAAAATTCATCTGTGTCTGGCACACGTTGCTTAAGATATAGAGGTTTTCTCGAGTTCCTTCTATTGTAACCGCTTCTTGGTGCACATGAATGACCGAAATTGAGAGAAAATTGAAAGAGTAGTAGAAGAACCAAAAAGGTGTAGAAAAGAAAGTGGTATAAACCTACTTTCATTTTTAGAATAGCGCTCACGATGTGGTTCACCTCGGCTGATACTTGAGGTCAAATTCTTTCTGCTCGGAGAAAAGATAGGAGTGAGTTTTTTGACGATGAGTTTCACTGTCTCGTATCGACATCTTTCTATCGACTAAATATATGAACCTTGTTCGCACTAAAATGGCTTTCATAGTAGCGTGCCGTTGATTGGCTCTCAGCAATTTGACTGCCACTCATTGTTTTTTTGTTAGCTTTTCGACCGGAGGGAGATCGGAGATAGCTTCCTGCCTTCACAGGCATATTTTCTTGTGGAAAAATAACCGCCAAATACCTATTGAATTGTCTAAAAGCCTTTTAAAACTTTAAACCATCTTAATTTGGGGCTCAAATCTTGCTGATTGCTAAAGTCTTAGAGTAAACGAGGATTTTTGTTTTAGATTTAGCTGATTTTTCAATTCCTCTGGGGCCATTAATACAATACACAGTGATTAAGGGGCGAGAGGGCCAATGATTACCCTCCCTTTAAATTGTGTCATTGTAGAATTTTAGCATTTTGTCAACGGTTACTTCTAAAGTTAATGAATGAGCTGAGATCACTGGTGGAATTGTAATTTGTTCCAAGACGGCTTGTTTAAACAAAGCTAGTCTATGTTTATTTTTGATTTAAGCACCATCCAACAGCGGAATTTGACGTCCAATTTCGTTAGCACCTCTGTATTGCAAAGTTTGGAAGAATATGCAAAACGTTTTTGCATCCTAGGTGTGATTTGGTCTAAATCAGCTTGAAATGAAACCGCTTTTCACGGGATACAACAAAGTTATTGGCAAATAACAAACACGAAAAAAGCGGACTGAATTCATAATGGCGAAGAAGCTTAGAATACGTCAATCAAGAAACCTTCAAAGTGATGTGGAAATAAAAGACTGCCAAATGAGCCGACAGTATCTTAACGTTTCCCGCATACCAATTTGGAATTATGTCAGAGCTGGACAAACAATCCAACACTTTAAGAATTAAGGACAGCTTGACAAGGGCAGTATCACACGACTTGTTTTCGGTTATAGGTACAAAGAAAGCCCATATGCTATTTTAAGTATTACGGACGAAGCTACATTTCACTTCGCAAAAATTTTTAAACGCAATTAAAAGCGTAAATATTCATGATACGAATCCGATCAACACTTTTTTTATTTACTAAGAAATAGCATGTTTATTTCCATCGGAATTTGGGCTTTATTGGAGGCATCTTGTCTAGGGTGTCAGCCAAATTGCGAAAGATCTCTACATATTTTTGCATTTCTATTATACGGGAATTTTACCTATCCGACCAAAAGATATTTTAAGGGAAACGATTTGATTTCAAAAAAGTGCTGATGTAAAGTAAGCTTCTTAGGCAAAAGTGCCGTTAAGTATTAACTGCTAGCTTGACCAAAAATGACGTCTTGTTGAAGACACGATCGGAAAGCACTCGAAAATAATAACCCTGCAGAAACTTACAGAAGCATGCAGATTTGATGTAATGAGTTTTGACGTTTTAAATTATGTAGAATTTTGGAACCTTTTATTTGACTTTGATAGTTGGTTTGGATCTCTTTTGTACGTCTTTGCACCCTGTGTAGTTAATGAAACGAATTGGCGTCGTTTGAAGATAGGATTAAACAGTTGCAAGGTTATCAGTCTGGAGGATGGAATACAACTGGATTCTCACTGAAGCTACATACAAGTCATTTAAATATGTATAGCTAGCTAAAAATATCACTAAAAGGAATTAAAAAACGAGGGTAGAAGAGGTTATTTTGAAGTTCCTTTTGAAATGGGTTATAATCATATTCACAAAAATGCAGGCTATCTAAAAGTCCTAAGGAAAAAAACTTTATAAATGATTTCTTATGTTTTTTTTTCCCTATCGTACAAAGTAACTCAAATAGGTATACGAAAAACAACTTTGTCTTGTTTACGACTTTGGAAGAAAATAGGAAATTTCTGTCGAATGAAACGCCAGCCACGGTTAATCGGGCCTAAAAATACTAATTAACTGCAGGGAGCCATTTAGGACACGAAACTCAGTGTAGATTCTTGCATGAGCCAGTTAGTCTTAACCTTAATTGTATGACTATCAAATCGTCTGCTGTAGGTTCGTATGGGCTCTTGGAATTAATGTTTTCAGTTCAAATTCAATAGAATTTCTGTGAACTTAGTTATAACGAGTTTGTCAGTTAACAGTTTAGAAATCCTGTCATTGTGTTTACATAATTTATCTCTTAAGGGTGTGTCACATTGATAATAATAATCGCTCTTAACGAATACAAATGACGACAGCAATTAACGAAATTACAACGTGCCGACAGATGACTTCGGCACGTCAATTCTCACTGACATAGCTCCCTTTTTCATCAAAACCGTTAATCACGAAACTTCGTTCAACACTTTCAAATCTTTCAAAGCTTTCGGGTTGCAATAAAGCTAATTTACTCGACAGGAAATGACGGATATAGTAAAATACAGTAAAATACCTTCGTTAGGTTTTTCCGGATAGCTCAGTTGGTTGGGCGCCGGTCTGTTGTGCGGGAGGTTCGAGTCCCGCCCGGACGGACCAACACTCAGGGTCTTAAAATAACTTAGGAGAAAGTGCTGCTGACTTTGTAATTACATCACTTAAAATGGAGGTCCCGTCTCTCCATACTTTATCTAACTAACCAATATCGGAGGGACGTAAAAGAACCACTTAGGACGTAAAGAAACTCTGGCGGTGACCATCCTGTCTTAGCTGTTACTAATCATTTCTTAATGTGATTTGTTTGAGGGAATAGAATTCTTAGGGGATGGGATTTGGTGGTGTGCTTAGTAGGGGACCTCGTGTCCTATCGTACTTTACCTGTCCTTCGGCCAAATCATTAAATAAGTTAGATAAACCCCTATTAGTTTGTCTTTCACCGACACAGACGTCCTAAGATGTCAAAGCCTTTTAAATCAAACTCAGACATTGAATCAGACAGAGCAAACTTTTCGTTTCTTTGTTCTTGCATAAAATGATCACGTACTGTACTCAGGTTTTTATTTTGGATTAAGCTTTTGTAATTTGCTCTCCATTTGCTTTTTAAATTGTAAACGGACACCACACGGCTTCAACTGTATACTTTTTTTTTCAGTTTATCTCTCTTTTCCCTACCTGACGTTACTCCCATTTGGCTCTCAACATTTTCAGTTGCCGATAATTTTTTTGGTTGACGTGTTTTTACCAGATTTTATGTCTGGCAGTCGATTTTTTCTAAAATTAAAATCTACCAAACCAACTTACATCGTTTCCTCTAGAGGCTTTGAAGAAAATAAAAAGCAAGTAAACTTTCCCAGCTTTTTTTTTTTAATTATTTAAAAGCAATCAATATCACGCCCTTTACATGTAATTTATTCTATCGCTACAAAAATATCTTTTTACTTACGCATTAAGTGATCAAGACAAAAGTCTTTGAGAGACTTGTTGACAAAAAGGAAAAATGACTAATACCAACTACTTAAAAGGGGTGTTTAAAAAGATTATCCTGGGTCAGTGCTTGAAACTTAATGAGATTACAATAAAAATAACTCGCTTTTTTATATTTTCTGATTTTAAATATTCTATTTATTAATTTATTTTTATTTGGATGTTAATATCAACTTTTATTTACCAGAATAAAAACAATATTTTAATTTCATTTAATTTTTATGCATAAATATGATTTATCAGTAAAGCACAAGTTCAGTTCTAGGTTCATGACGTAATAGTTTTCTTCAAAGGTACGAGAATTCCTATTGGCTTACCACCACCATTTTGGATCTATATGTAAAATATGTATTGTATTCATGGGCATTACTGATATAATATTTAAGCACAAGACAAGAAATACCTCCAGATCCCCCTAGTGAGCTTACTGGTATTCGCCAAGAAAATAATAATAATAATAAAAAAAAGATTTTAGATAAAAATTTATGTTGTTCAGTTTCTAAGGACTTCCTTCAGTTAAAGATTCAAAAAGTACGTAATAATTAAAATAATGATAAAAAATTAAATGAAAGCTGAGTGTTTTTATATATTGAATTCTAGTCTTTCTTGACACTTATTAAATAAAAATACATTTTGAATGGAATTTTTTATTAAGGATTCTAGAATATGAATAAAATAGTTAAAGATTTTCTAATTCTGATAATGATTTCCACCTAACCACCAGTCAAATATCGGAAGATTGATCAGTTGTTTTTATTGTATTCTTCATTCTTTCGGCGGTCTTTACTTTAAATTCCTTCCCGCTGTTTCTGCTTGTTTTGGGCGTATACATTTCTTTGAATGCACGAAGTATTTTCCTTTTAAGAATCGTTTTGAAAACACTAGCATGACGTCAAAGTACTCGAAGCATAGAAGGAAATAAATTGAGAATTTCCGGGACTATTTGTCGCCGTCGCTTTTACGTGTTGCACTGTCCACATTTTCACTCCTATTCTTGATTTTTTGTTGATTTTTCCAATTAGAATGATAGTTGTGGCATGTTGCTTAGATTAATTCAATTAACGATATTCCACGTTTTACATTCTCAATTCGACGTTAATCGACAAAACCGGAAAACGAAGAATTTCTTCCACTTAATTCAGACCAATTTACTTTTTTCCCGCGGTAAACATGATGGTACATTCTTGAAAGGAATTTGGAAAACGTAATAGGCAGCTAGATTTCTTATCATACAGATTCAAAGTCAAGTCAAAAATAGTCCGTTCTGCTATCTCTCTCGATCTAAAAACGGAAGGCCGTCTTACCGACATGCTGGTAGAGCCCTAATAAACTGTTAAATATTGAATTCCATCCATGGTTTTGGGTAAATTAATTGTGATAAAATCTTGTGGAAAGTATGATTCAAGCGACAATAATGCTCAGGTTGATTATGTAAAGAAGTTCGTTAAGGGTGTAATGGTATACCACATAGGGACAGAAATAAACAGAAATAGTATTTTGAACATAGGGAGTCATTCAAACAAAGAAAGCATTTTATCTACACAATGCAGTTCTTATCAACCTTGTCATTTACAAACTGCATAATATAATTTCTCCAGTCTTTGAGACCAAAAAACGCCATATCAAATATTTTAAAAACACTTCAGCACTAAATGTTCTAGTAAAATATTCATTTGATTAGGCGTAACAACTTTAGCTATAAATTATAAGAAAGATAAACGCCAGAATGAGCTTCTACTTTTGGCTTTTTCAACGACATTTATTTGAAAAGCCGGCGTGAAAGTCATTTAGCTCAGTACCCGCTGTGACCAGCGGTATAACTAGACAACATAAAACAAACAAAGGGGTACAAGCTCGCTTTTTTGATGTAATCGCAAGGAAAGCAATCTGCGATTTTTTCCTGATAATATCCGTCGATAAGAAAGATCAGAGAAAACTTCAGAAACTTATCATCCAGTAGTACGTTTGACTTTAGGAGGAAAACAATAATTATGTAAATGGTTAAATTATTATCGTGGTTCAAGTAAGGTAAAGATCTCGCACAGTTAACAAAACTTTTTCGAAACCTTTTTTAATTTTTTACTTCGTACTTTCACTAATGCGTAATTATTTGACATAGATTTTTTTCCAAAGAAGTACGGATAAAACTACGGTCGGTAACAGAAATAGTTTTCCATTTTTTTCCTGTTTTTCCATCACTGTTTTTCTATTTTTCTGTCTTTCAGGGTTTTTTCTTTTTTTTGGTTTTGTTTTTGGTTTGTTTGTTTTGTTTTGTTTGTTTGTTTGTTTTTTGCTTTTTGTTTTGTTTTGTTTTGTTT
>JANTNT010212163.1:0-10998 GCA_024752375.1 Entacmaea quadricolor
CGACCTCGACAAATTTGGCGCCAGTCGAAAACATAAGTCAATTTTAATTTAAAAGTCGTCGCTTTGTTTTTTTTTTTAAGAAATTGTTATTTCTTCAGTTACTATCAAGTTTGAAAAACACTTCTAAATATGATAAAACAATTACTATGTATGGAATGGAAAATGAAAAAAATCTTTTGTTTTTGGCCCATCATCCTTTCATTGCTCAAACTGTGTTTATTGGTATGTCTAATAATTTATATAATAATCCAGTCGCTTAATAACAAAATAGTTACGGAGTGGACGAAAGGACCAAATTTGGCACAGATTTTTTCGATGTAAGTAATGATTTCAGAAGGGGTGCCAAGAAATTCGAGTTCAAACGGATGCTCTATGCCACCAGAGGGAAGACCATCCCCCTGAACTCGAATGTCTTGGCACCTCTTCTGAAATCATAACTTACATCGAAACAAACATCTGTGCCAAATTTGGTGCTTTCTTATCATGAAGATGATTTTTACCTCACCTTTCCTCTTCTGATATAGGGTAGAGCACCCCCTGAACTTGAATTTCTTTGTACCGAATACTGAAATCATTCCTTACATCGAAACAAACATCTGTGCCAAATTTGATGCTTTAATCCACTCAGTAACTAATATATTGAATCAATTTTCGGGATTAAGCAACTGGACTATAATTGTATTTTCCACAGCCAATTTTAGAGGAAATCCGAGAACACGAGATCATATACGAAGCCATCAAATCTGCTGCTGAGAAAGTCTTGTCTACCGCGAAACCTGGCAAAGACCGTGACCGTGTCGATCAACGTATGAAACACATTCAGACACGATGGGAAAAATTACAGAAAACCTCCGAGGATCGCCAGACGGTGCTAGTGAACATCGAACCTGTGGCTGAAAAATACCTTGAGATTATGAAGGAAATTGTTCCTTGGCTGTCTGTAACTATGAAAAAACTGGATACCCTTAAAACCATTCCTTGTAACAAAGATGGGCTTAATTTGTACAAGAAGAATTTGGATGAGGTCGAGAAAGAATTCGATGAGCACGAGGTACCGCGAGAGAAACTCAACGAACTTACCACAACTATCGTAGAGATCCAGCCTTTCGATGTTGAGTTTGTAAGAAGTGAAGTCCAACGCGTCAACGAGAGATTTGATGCGTTGAAATCAGTGCTGAATACGAAGAAGGAGAACCACAAGAAGATGAAGGAGCTGTGGACAACATATCATGACAGTATTATCAGTATTGAAGCTCTGGTTGTTGAGGGGTTGATCCTGTGCGCCTACGATACACCAGTGTTGGATATACAACGGCTTAGAGAAGAACTCGAGTTGATCGACGCGCTTCTGATCACACTAGAAGAACAGACGCCCGCTCTTAACGTGACTGAAGATCTTGCTCAACAGCTGATGGACCTGTTAGAGAAAGACTCTTCTAATGTTGTCATCATCGAAGAAAGAGTTACCAGCATGTTCATTAGATTCGAAGGCGTACAGAATGCTCTAGAAAAGCGTAAAAAACAGCTAGAAAATCACCTGGAGCACCTAACACGGTACAAGGAATGCGATGAGGAACTGAACAGCTGGTTTGTGGCAATGGCTAAGGTGATTGAAGAGTTGGACCCCATCAGTACGGAACCCGAGGTGGTCAAGAAACAGCTACACGATGTTGAGGAACTGCTGGATTCGGTGCAAGAAAAGAGGCAAGTTTTGGATACGGAGCAGGAGGCTGGAGTAAAAGTAATGGAAGCTAACAGAGAAGATGACCGTGTCACCGTTGAGGTAACAAACTCTTCTTTTTAGAAATTGATTATTACTTATAACTCGCAAATTCTGTGTGAATATAATCAAATGCGCGTGAATCGCTATTAACGTGGTCATCCGAGCCACTTAAAGGTCTAACCATTTGCAGATGTTATAACAAAGGCAGTACCTTCTCAATTATTTTAAGACGTGTTGGTCCGGTGGGGGATTTAGCACAACAGAAATGGCGGAAGCTTCTGTGCGAAAATGAATGTGCGCTGACTTCGAATTGGGATTTTTTAACGGTTCACATCAGTTTAATATTTTGTATTAATAGAATGTTTATAATTTAAGATTTGTTGTTTTAGTTGGGCAATATTTATATCGACCTGGTTGACCGTGATGTGGTAAAAACTATAAGAACTTCGATTGGATGGGCCGAATACTGTTAATTAAAAATGCGCGCTTATTATTGCTATTCTGGTTGCTGTAAACGCATTACTATAAATTACACAAGTATTTTACATTGTAAAATGTTTTCTAAAGCTACAAGTTAACTAGTCAGCGCTAATCTCCTTCATTAAGAGTGTATTTCAAATTATTGTACTAAATCTTCCTTTAGGTGGTCTCTACTCTGAGTAAAGCACAGACCAAGATGGATCGTATCGGTAACAAACTGGATGACCGTCGCGACAGACTTCAAAAGATCATGCTCGAGTGTCAAGACATTCATTTATCGTTGGCCGATTTCCTAAATGATTTGGCTGGAATCGAGGAAGAGTTTGCTGGTATGAGACCTGTCTCAGCCGTGCATGACACTCTCAAAGAACAGGAGCGCGAATTTAAGGTAGGAATGACGCTAGTGGTAAATTTCGTAATATGTTTTTAACATTAATTCGATATGATATTATTATTACTACGACGACGACGTACTATGGCTTCATTACCTGATCCATCATTATTCGTCTTGAGGCTTTGAATCAGGATGCGGCGTTAAAGAAGTAGTAGGATCCCATTTCTACTTCCGTGACGTCGGGTGCAACAATTTTCACCGTGCGAACACTTCTGTAACATCGCGCGAAACAGTAACACTTGTGAATACATTATGGGCGAATTTCTCGGTTGACGACGTAGATTTTTCTGCTTTCCTCGATTTAAAAAAATAATCGAAACTTTATACCGTTTCTATTTACAAGATGCTGAAAGAAGATGTCAAAGAAAACGATGTTCTCGCTCAAGAATTAATTTCCCGCACCGAACAGCTTATCGAAAACGCAGAACCAAGTCCCGACCGAAACAGCCTGGAACAGAAACTCCAAGACATCAAAGCGAGGTGGGGAGCTGTGAAGGCTAAGACCGCTTACAGAGACGTCGAGATATCAAACCACGCGCCAGCGCTCCACAACTACTACACTCACGTAGATCCTTTCACCGATTGGCTCACAACCATTGACAAGAAACTGTCCAATCAGGACCCTGTATCATGTGAAAGTAAAACCATTGACAGACAAGTCGAACAAGCCAAGAAACTGAAACAACAGCTGGACGATCATGTGACAGAATACGAGAAGCTCAAAGAGCTGGCTGCTGACGTTATCAATAGCCAACCTGATGATGTATACGTTGTCGAGGCACAGATTCAGTACTTGAATAGATTATGGGACAGTGTAAGTCTAAGACTTAATGATAGGGTACGACAGACTGCTACCGTGAAGGAACTCGTTGGACAGTATGAAGATAATATTCTACCAGTCCATGAGCTATTCAAACGCGCTGAAGATGGGGTCGTTCTTATGGAGACTGTCGGATGTGACGTTGACAGGGCCAAGCGCGAACTCAGTAACACTAAGGTTAGTATTTACTTTGGTTGGAGATGGCGGGAGGTACTCGAAGGAAATGAACACAGTTACCAAAATCGTTCATGTCTTGGGGTAACCCACAACCGTTTGAACAAATACTGTGATTGGATGAAGAAACGAAACAATAATGGAGCAAGAAAATAGAATCAGCCATGTATAACAAGGACCATGTTTTATCATGTCTTTGTTTTGTATGGCTCGTTTTGTCTTGCACTATTATTCTTTTGTTTCTTCATCCAATCAGTGTTTGTTCAGACGGTGGTGGGCGACCCACGTCTTGACTATTGGTGCCGGGAAACTTACGGTACCGTGCACTGAATAAACCATTTCCGAGGTGCGCTCTGATTCCCGCGAACAATAGTTTCAAGTCGGGGCTTTGTCCGAAAAATACAGCAAATGTATGAAAACTTTACAAGAAACCTCGACTTGAAACTATTGCTCTATTGTGAATCGACGTTGTTCGTTTTCTTTCTCTTAATTGGTTTAGAGACGAAACCATTCTAAAGGCACGGCACGATTCCCAATCAACTTCTTCTTTAGTGGCATGTCTTTCACCAAACGTGCCTGTATCTTTTATTTTGTTTCTTGATGTGCGTTTGAATTCCTTTTTAACAGGCGTTGATCAACACCCTTGATTCAAGAAAACCAGACGTCCAACAAGCCGTCAAGATTGGTCAAAACCTGATCACAACAGCAGACAGCCAGTCACCTGACGTAGCTCTTCTGCGCAAAGAAGTAAGTGTGCTCCTTGGCACTCATGAGGAGCTGAAGGAACTTTTACAAGAACAGGAAGCCAAACTGGAAAAGATTGTTGGGAAAGGAACGATCTTCCACACCGAGATAAAAGAACTACAACAGTGGGTCGTGGAGACTGCAGAAACGTTTGCGGTACAAGAAGCAATCAGTACAAACCCTAAAGTGATTAACAAGAGACTAGAACAAATCGAAGTGAGTTACTTTCTTATTTTGTTTCTTGTTTATTAATTTTGTTTGTTTTTTGTTTTGTTTTATTTTGTTTAGTTATTCTGTTTTTTGTTTGTTTTTTTTTTTTTTTTTACACTTTCCCTTAATTGCTTAAGTGACCAAAATACAATGGTCCTAAGAAGAGCCTGTTCTTGATAAAATAAAGATAAATCGAGGATCATGCTTGGGCTACCTGTGTTGCCATATAAAATGTCTGTTTTCGTCAAAATTAAAAACACAGCTTCAAAGTGCGAAAGTGAAGCTCGTTTCTTGAAAGTTAAGAAAAATTTGTATTAGAAATCATTAAGAAAGCATAAGCTTTGTTTTTATCGTATGTAGAAAATTTCTATTGTTTGTACAAGGACGCTTTCTCCAGAAAACCTCGACCAGTTTTGGTGTTGGATCGTAGATTTTCTTGTTGGCCATAAATAATTTGGCGCATGCGCACACGTTATTTAGCCCTATCTGAAAACATATTTCAAACTTGATTTGGAATCGTTGTTTCGTGGTTATTAAAGCAAAAAAGGAAAATATATATTGTCAGTATAGATTTTCATCAAAAGTGCTCAAGATGTGTTACAGTAGATAAATTGCCTAAACCTTTTATTTCAGGCCCTTCAAGAGGAAATTGCTAAACGTCGAACAAATCTTGATCGACTGGAGGTCGTTGGAAGAGAACTAATCTCGGCAAGTGGAGAAAACCCGTTTGTTGTCGCTGAAGTACAAAGCAAACTAACGAGAGCACGCGCGCAGCTCGATCGCCTCGATGCTCGTATCGAACAACGACGAGAAATCCAACAGAGTGTTCTCCTTCAGCTTCAAGTTTATGACGTTACACACGACAGTTTCATCAACGATCTTGCTGATCTTGAGACAGAGCTAGAAAACACTCGACCAGCTTCCGCTATTTTCCCGGTGGTGGACGAACAGAAAGACAAAATGCAGTATTTTATGTTGAACAACATTAACAAGAAGGAACCAGTGTACGAGAGGTTGGTTGAAGAAGGAGAACGAATGCTGGAAAAAATGGAACCAGGTGAAGATAAACAACAGCATCAACAGAAACTCGAAGAAACAACAGCACGCTGGGAAGCTTTGAAAGACAAGGCTGAAGAAATGCAGAGGAAAGTCAATGAAGTTCACGAGGCTTCAGGAAAGTATGACAAAAAGAACAGCAAGTTTAATGCGTGGTTGGATGACGCAGAGAGAAAGCTTGGAAAAGTTAAAGTCAAGTCTTACTCACCTGAAGATGCTGACAAGACTTTGGAAGAGTTGGATGAAATCTTGAACGACGTGTTCTGTCACGAACCGCACTTCGAGGATTTAAAAACTGCCGCAGAAGCTGATGTTGAATGTAGTCAGGTGGATGGCGATGTTGTCAAGGCTGAGTTCCTTAAGGTAAAGAATCGTTGGGATGCTCTCAACGCAAACGCCATGAAGAAGAAAGATGAAGCCGAGGAAGTGAAAGAGGCGTTGGATAAATATTACAGTGCCTTGCAGCCTGTCCAGGAAGCGTTCACTCAAGCTGAAGTCGTACTTGACGCCTCTGAACCCTTGGGAACTGATGTAGACAAGATCAAGGAGGAGCTCGAACAAGTAAAAGCCTTGAGATCTACATTGGACGATCGCAAACCGGATATCAAAGAGATCAACCAATCAGGTAACAAGTTGCTTGCAGGTGAAGATCTCTCGCCTCTTAACGCGGAACTGAAGGAGAAACTTGATTCAACCAACAAGAAAGCCAAAGAAACTCCAGAGAAACTTCTGGAACGTGAAAAAGCATTAGAGAGAGCTTTAGAAGATGCCACTGAATTCAACACTGTTCTTACGGATATAGAAAACTGGCTTCCATTAGAACAAGAACATGTCGACCAGCTCGATCCTGTAAGTGCAGATCCTGACAAGATCAAGGTGCAAATCAAAGAGACGGATGACGCCTTGGATGAAATAAGACGTTACCTCGTTAAGCTCCATCATGTTGAAGATGTTGGACAAAGACTGATTGAAGACAATGTGCGTGATCCAGATACTGTTAATGACATCCAGAATAAGATAGATAACGTCAGAACACCCCTTGAGAAGCTCTGCGGCAAGCTTGAACAGCGAAGTGCCAGACTTCAGAACGCTGCAATGCAGTCTCAAGAATTCCAAGACTCGTACAATGATTTCGTCGCACGTCTCGGGAATATCGAAGACCAACTTGTCAGTGATGCTCCTGTTTCTCCTGAATACCAGGAGACAAAGAAACAGAAAGAGGACAACGAAGAAGTAGAGGACCTAGTTGATCAACAGGAACCTATCTTTGAAAATCTCATGAAAACTGGCGAGAAAGTACTCGAAAACACAGAGCCAGGAGAAGAGAGACTAGCCGTGGAAAAGAAACTGGCAGAACTCAAAGAACGCTGGCAGGCCACTAAAGATAAAGCAGCCGATCGCGACAAACGAATCGAGTCCGTTCTTCCCGATGCAAGAGACTACCACAAGGCACAAAGTACTTTTGAGCCGTGGCTCAACGACGCTGAGAAACAGGTTTCGGAAATCAAGATCAAATCGTGCGACCCTGAGGAAATCGGGAAGCAGTTGAAGTCATTAACAGATCTGAAGGACGACGTAGAGAAACACAGACCAGAACATGAATCCCTAAACACTGCAGCGGAATCTTTGATTGCCAAGTGTCGTGACAACAACTACGTTATCGATGCACAGAAGAAAGACCTGAATAAACGCTGGAATGCTTTGTTGAAGGATATTGAAGATAAAGAGGAGACGCTTCATAACGCTATGGATGCCTCGGAAAAACTTAAGAATAATATACAGGGAGTAGAAGAAGCCGTGCAGAAAGCAGAGAACACACTAGAATCTTGCGAAGCTCCAAGGATTGAACTTGAGGTCGTGAAGAAAGATCTGGCTAATGTTGAAGCTGCTCTTCAAGCTCTTGAAGAATGCGAGCCACAAAAGAAAGAAGCAGATGAGTTATCGCACCAGCTGCTTGGCGAGATGGACGAGACTTCTACTAATGCAGTGGTTTTGAAACAACAGATGGACAACTTGGGTGAGAAATATTCTAACGTCTTGAACAAAACCAAAGACAAGAAAACACAGCTCAAGAAAGCATATGTCCTTGTTGTCGAGTTTGTTGAAATCTATGAAGAAATTGCCATTTGGATTGAGGAAACTGCTGTTGCTGTTGACTCTGCCGAAGAAATCAGTAGCAACCCTGTTGTAGTGAAAAGCCAGCTTGCTGAAGTAGAGGTGCTACAGGACAACGTGGCTGCGAAGAAGCATGACCTTTTGAAAGCAGAAGACATTGGAGAGGAACTTGTTGAATGTTGCGACAAAAATCCTAACGTTTTAGCCGAGGTCAACATCAAGCTTGCCAAACTGAAGACGCCATTGGATAATATTGCAGCTAAAGTCGACGACAAGCAAGTCAAGTTACAGATAATTGTGTTACAAACGCAGGAATTCCAAGAAACTCTAGACGACTTTGTTGAAAAACTGTCGAAGATTGAAGATGATTTAGCGCGCATGCTCCCTGTGTCACCTGTGTATGACGTCATTCGGGATCAAATCCACGAAAGTGAGCAAGTATCGGACGATGTGAAACAACTTGAGCCTGTCTTTGAAAGAGTGTCAAGTTGTGGATCGGATGTACTTGAGTCATTGGAGCCTGGCGAGGAGAAAGAAAAACTCAAAGACAAACTGGCTGAAATTGAGGAACGGTGGACTGACTTGAAAGACAAGATTGAGAATCGTAATGCTAAACTAAACGAGGTTACTCCTGACGCGAAGGCTTACCACGACAGCCAACAATCACTACTACCATGCCTTGAAGACGCTGACAACTACCTTGTCGCTCGAGAAGCCATACCTTGCGATGAAAAGAGCCTTGCGCGAGAAGAGAAAACTCTACAGGAACTCCTGGACAGCGTTGAAGCAAAGAAACAGACTGTCGAAGAACTATGCAGCTCTGCTGAGTCCTTAGCTGAACTCTGCGAGAATCCCGAAGTGACGCAGGCCGAAGTAAAGGACTTGAACAAGAGATGGGCTGCCATGCTTGATGGCTTGAATAACAAGAAACAACAAGTTAAAGAAGTCAAAGAAAAGATGGAAGAGCTAAAGAGAGTGATGGAGCCTGTTGAGGAGACCCTTGAAGGGGCAGAACCAATCTTAGAGGCGCCTACATCATATGGTGCTGATGTTAAGAAGAGCGAGGATGAGTTGGAAGAGATCGAGGTAAGGAAACAAAATAGGTGGACTTCACTTTATTTCATTTTAATGAACTTTATTTTTATTTCATTTTAATTTGTTTCATTTTACTATTTTATTTCATTTTATTTGTCAGTGCTATTTAACTTCATCTGACTTTTTGTTCATTGTAATTTTGACATTTTGTTTATCCATTGCTTTATTTTATTTTGTATTATTTTGTTTCGTTTGTTTTTTTCCTTTTCAAAAAGAGTGTTTCAATTGACCTTTCTTGAATTCCCTCGAGTGACCACGAAACAATGGTTCCAAGACGAGGCGTAGCTTGATGTTCTCGTACATTTACTGTATTTTATCAAGCTCCGCCTCGTCTTGGAACCATTGTTTTATGGTCACGCAAAGTTCTTTTGACCCTCGTAAATTTCCATTTTTGCTTACTTCTGTACTTTTTCTTTACTGTATATTTTAACAGCAATTACTCGAGGCCCTTTACGAACAAAATCCAGGGGTGAAATCCCTAAAGGACAACGTTAGCTCCCTGATGCAACAAGTGGATGAGAGGTCACCAGATGCCGTGAGAGTCAGACAAGACGTAAACGAAGTCGGCAACCGATACGACGATGTGGTTGCTAAACTCTCTGAACGAAAAGCACGACTGGAAGAAGACATTGCTAATGCTAAAGAGTTTAACGAGGCTTTGAAAGAGCTGGATGATTGGTTACCTGGTATACAAGAACGTGTTGCTAAGCAAGAGCCAATCAGCACTGAGCCTGAGACTGTCAAGAAACAGCTAGATGAAGTCCAGGTAAAAACCATGATACATATCATGAAAAACTGACAAGTAATACTATTAATACATTCGTTTTGTATCTATTCTACTTTTTTTTCTGATACCATTATTTCTTGAGACCTTGAAGTTTGAAATATTATTCTTCTGTTTTTTGTTTAGCTTTCGAGTTTCTTATTTTGTTTTGTCTGTTTTATCTCATCAATTTATCCTAAATGAAACAAAGAAATAAGTGTTAAAAACAATATTCGAAAATACTTGGGAGAGGACAGTTCTGTAAACCGCATTAGTGACGTAGGTATCCTATAAAGAAGAAGTTACTTCTCGCAAAGGCGTGCACCCAAAATGTCTGCTCAAACGATATCATGACTCGCTTCGTTTTCACTTAATTTTTTCAAAGAAACAATCATTTTACAGAAACAGTATGCAATCAACAGAAGCTGTAGATAAAAACTCTTGTATAAACAGTTGTTACACCAGTAAAACTTAAAATATAGTTTCTAAACAGAATTAATGCCAATACCTTTCTAACACCTTCGTTGCTTTCTTCCTTAAATTCTATACCGTAATAACCAATTTCTCCTCACCTAGATTTAGCTATTTTAACTAATGATGTTGGGATAATTTATCTTCCAATCCGAGCAATCTAATGACTTCAGCTAGCAGGTGGTCTAAAGAGTCCAAGACAGGGTCGGGATTGTTGCTTTGAAAATTCTCTCTTATTTATCAATAAGTAATCGACAGTAGAATCAAGAGTAGAAAAAGAGATCGACATGGTGCTTTTAAAGAACACACAAAGGATTTGTCCGTCAGTTTGGATGTAGTTAGGATGGATAATGGAGCGAGTTCTCGTACCAAGACCGAGAAAGAGAAACACTGGTGGACGACGCGTTATAGGAAATGTAATACTTGTCTCGCAGGATGAGATATATCGAGAAATAGGGCCAGTAGAGGACGACTTTATTCTTGTAATTATACATTACTGTGTAAAGCCTACGGACCGGCTATTCTACTCATAATACATTTAAACTCGTATAGGAATCAATTTCTTTAATTCCAGTTACTCTATATGTTGAATGAAGCTATTTAACTGCTTTTACTGGTTGTAACTTACGGGTACTAGCGAGAGCAGCACAACACAAACTCTCAGAATCTAATCAACAGATAAATTAAAGCAGAGCAAATGTGATCTTAAAATCATTTATATTTATTACTATATTTTTAGTTTGCTTTCGCTTTTACTTCTACTAACAGTTATATCAGTTTACTACTTGTATTTGATTTTGTTTTTAACGATGTTTTTATAGTTAAAGCTCCTTCTCTATTTGGACGAGCTTTACCACTAAAAGAGATCGGCTTTTGATGGAGATAAACTTTACACAGTTCTTTGTCAGAATTTGAACTACGAGTTTTGTTCATTTTGAGTGACACAAGTGTGC
>JANTNT010212274.1:0-15714 GCA_024752375.1 Entacmaea quadricolor
TGACCGAGTTTTTATGCCCTGTACCCTCGGGTCTTTGCAGCCTTTTGTTTGAAAAAAAATCAATTCCCCGGGGGTGTCCACGGGAAAGCCGATGATAAGTGCATTAAGCTCATGTTAATCGGACTTTGAACTTTGAAATAATTTGACTAACAAATGTGTAAACAATTATGTAAACAATTCTTTATAATCTTTTTAACAGCAATTTTCCGTTGTTATTGCTTAAGATAACTGAGTGAAAAGATTTAACACATCAAGTATATAACTTAATTTTTCCTCTTTAATACAGTCTTAAGCTTAAATTAAGCTTAGGTTAAGCTTATCAAACAACTCTTTTCAACGTTTAAAATACGTTACCTTAATGGTATCTAACGGGTGACCTGTTGCAACACAACATACTCCACCAATTCCACCAGCAAAGAAGTTCTTTAATCCAGAAGTACTAGAGGTTTTCTTTTTTGTTTCTGTCATCTCCAGTTCGACTATCGCGGCGTCAACGTCGGACATCTTTAGTAATGTGAGCCTGCGATTCGTTTGTTACGTAATGAAACCACAGGTATCCCAAACATGTTTTCTAGACTTTTTAATACTCGCGCGTCATGAAGTGAATCTTAAAAACCGCGACTTATTCTGGGTTGAAAAGGGGACCTTTTAGAGAGTTTTCAAATCAAGATGTATTTTATTTCTTGTACTTGTTTTATTTCTTGTACTTGAAACAAAGTAATTTTTTCCTAATGGTTTGAAACTGGGTGCCTGTAAGTTTGAGGTAAATATTTAATTTAAGGACGTTCATGGGCAAAAGATCCTCTAGACAGACTTTTTTAAAATTTTGCATGATGAAAGAAAAACATATAAGAAATAAAACAAGCAAATAAAAAATGGGGATCACCGAATTCGTTTAGCCGCCATATTGCGTGGAAGCTCACCGTTTTTGCAGTAAAAATGCACGTGAATAACGCTAACATGGAAATTTGTCAAGAAACAATATTTTGATGAAAAGCAAATTCTACGGCCCCATACTTTGCAGAAGTCTAGTGAAGGATACAATAATTGCTTAGCATTTGGTTTTTACATTAAAAACAAGTAACATGAAAAGTTATTGAGATAAGAGTGTGCACTTGCAGCCTAAAAATTACCTGAAATTGTCTTCCAATCAGACACAGAATATATAATTTAGACTTCGTTTTCGAGTTATTTCCACACAAAGTGTCTAAAATTCCCTATAAGTCAAATATCAGTCAGGCGTTCCTCGCTTATATAAAAAGAGTGCGCTCTTGCGTAGAAAGGATGCCCAGAAACAATGGCCATGAACGTCCTTAATGTGTTGAAGGTGGAATTTGTGTTAGAGCGAACTTTTCTCGTATAAGAATAAATAAATGCCATTTGGTTATGTCATTAATTTATTGACTGTTATTATTTTATAAGAGACATCCATGTGACACAACCTCAATCTCAACCTCAATCTTCCTAAGGTTATTTACAGTTGACTCGATTTTTTTTTCTTGCCTTGTTTATGAAGCATCCTGGTTAATTAAACAACTAATATTATTGTGTACATGTATGCCCCACACCCTTTCCTCGTAAAATACTTCGTTCTAATTGTTTGCTTGCTTGTCTTTGCTTGTTTTTGTCTTTTTCGATTACTTCAGACAACAAAACATCGGTATCTTTCTTATAGTTTTTGATTTTTTCCCTGTCATGGTCAAACCGTATCTTGTTACCTTGGTAACATCGGAAATAGTCTGCCAGTTCTGTCATAGTTTTTCCTGGTTTATCCATAGCATTTGCTTTATTTTCACTACTAAATTGCTTTAACTGTACACTTGGTAATAATGATGCTTCAGAATGCCTTATGCCCTCATTATCATCATAACAATCATCATTAAACTTTGAACCATTTCTTTGTTGTTTCTTACTCTTTCCCTTTCGCCGTTCTTTATTGGAATACTTTGTACAATTTTGTCTTTCGTTGCTTGGTTTACCAACGCCTTTTATTCCTAAACCTACACCGGGGTATTCTTCTTTAACATAATCTTCAGTCTTTGGTTTTGCAGTCCCTGCGAGTTGTGGAAGCTTAGTCAATAATTCTCTTTCGTACTCTGAAGCTTGCACGTATTGCTGTGGTTTTATAGAGCGAGGTTTGCGTGGAGCAGTACAGTTTTCGATATCAGAGAAGGAGAGATTGTACTCTGTAATCAGAGACATACTGTGTGGAAGGTGTAGTATACCAAAATTTTGCTGGGAAATTTACTTCAAGGATCCAAACAATCTTTTACAGGCGTCTTTCATTAACTCAAATTTGTCTGCCAAGTTACAGCGTTCAAAATTTGCTTTCTTACAACTAAAAAGTCCTTTTTTTCTTGTTTTCTCTGAAGTACTCCAATCCTATTCCGCCAGCGATGCACGGCACCGACAACATAAACTGAAGATATATACTGGTGTTGTAAAACCTTAAACTTGCTTACTCCTTTCAGACGGTAATGCTATTTCCTTTTATGGCCGATACTAAAGTATGATGAATGATGTTCAATCAGTTTCAGTATTGCGACCCACGAAATAATGCTCCGCACGAGACAACGGCTCAAATGCTGGTAGATCCTTTGTAAGTATCAGGCTTTGATACTTTCTCATCCTTCAACTGATGATCTATCATGGATTTTAGCTTAGCTTTAGCTTGATGCATGATCTGTTAGGTGTACGTGCTTGACATCCGTGCTGTCCATTTGTTTGCATAAGGTTAGATCTCTTCGTAAACTCGATCTGATCCTTGCGGTTTTTTCAATATTTCCTTATTTTGTAGTTGTTGCCCTGTAACACTTCTGTCAATCAAGGTTCGCTGAATTAATTTTTCAGCGAATCTTTCAGTCTGCTATGCTCTTACTGTCTAAGATTCGTTTGCACACAAAGATGTAAGTTATGGCGAAGTTGTACCGCAGCAACAAGATTCCTTTTTGTCTCCTGAAGCTAAAAAAACACACTCAATCCTGTAAAACAAGAATATGTGAACTATTAACCTAGTAATTCAATGATGTGGCTTTGGAATTTGAAAACAAACATCAAATGACCAGTATTATGTCCAGTAAGTCAATGTTTTGAAATGTTTTAGCGAGTTATAACAAGTCCACTTTGTCAAGCAGAAACTAATTAAATCAATTCTTTTGTTCATTAAACTAGGCCATTGGTAAGTGGTTAGGATCTAATGCATTGTTTATTCGACTAATAAGGATCGCAAACACCTTTTTGAAAAGAATCTAATTTAATAATGTAAAGGGTTTTTGGGAAGGCGATGATGTCAGTAATAATGAAGTGAGAAACCTTAAGCAAGTAGAAGAAACGAAAGCAAGATAAATACCAATAAGGAAAGGATAAAGGATGAATTTTTATCGAACCCTGAAATAACCACAAGGTTGATGAAAGGAGAAGGGTGAGGGGATGCCCCCCCAAATTCTCATTCATTGCCAGAATTAGGCCTTTTTTACTATCTTTGGGCAGCTGTTTCCCAAAAATTTGGAGTCCGCCACTCAAAAAATTTGGTGAAATTTGATGTCTCGCACTGCCGTAAGTCCTGTCTCCCATCCCTTCCTTAACCTGTATCATGGGGCCGGGACATTAAAGAACCTGTTGAATTGTTCGTATAAGAGTGGATGATTGTCTCCCGGTTCAGCAGCCTATTCCAATTGGAGGCATAACATACTAACATAATAATTAACGTCTCCTGATTGTATGCAGCCCGTAAAGTCCTCCACTGATATAGAATTGTGAAGCGCATTAAGGCGTTAGGTGAAATTGCACTGTATAAGCACCCATTATTATTTATTTATTTATTTATTAAGGGATAAAATGGGAACTGGGATTTGCCTTTTTGGAGGGCTGGGAAATGGGATTTCATGCTCTTAGACAGCTAGCGATTCTTTATCAAAAAAAAAAAAAAACAAAAAATGGGAATGGGATTGAGATTGAGATTTGAGCAAACCATGCTGGGACTATGAAATTTGAACTGGGATTTAGATAAAATTTGGGCTGGGAAATGGGATTAGGACCCCCCTTCAGGACCCTCTAACGATTCATCCGAGAAAAATCACCTGCTAATATGTACATCAACATCAATTCTCGAAACTGCCTTGTTAAATAAATAAACTACAACCATCAAGAAATCGCCTGCCTTCAAACCAAACCAATCACACAGCCAACCAGGATTTTGCGGAAAAAATTGTTACCCTTTCGATGAGCATGCGCACTTGATACTCAGTTGCACGATAATCAGATTGTCAAGGCAATTTTTAGTGTTCTGTTGAACAAGTGAAACATAACAAAAACTTTAATTAATTCATATTGTAAACTTACTCTTTGACGGTTATTTTGTTTAAGACAATCCATAAAACAATGACCCCACACAAAAGTTTTTTTTTTGTCTTGATAAAATTTTAATGCTGATTCTTCTTATCACTTTTCAAAAACAACAGTGGTGGATCCAGGGGGGTGGTTCCTTGAGCGCCCGTGAACCTCCTTCTCACCCTTAAAATGATACATTTTTACATATAATAGTTGTTCTTTTGGCATATATACTTTGTACAAAATGTGTCAGAGATGACCCCCCAGTCCTAGCCCCGGATCCGCCTCAGAACGACTAATTTCTTGTAAAGATCATTGATCTCCCTCACTTTTCAGTGGTGTCGAACAAAAAATAATTGATCCCCCTCGATGTTTGCTGACAGAATAAGTACCTTTTACGCATGCTCGAATTAGTCCAGTGGTTAGTTGGGCTTATTTATTATCTGCTCATTAATTTACTACTGTTGGTAATAAAGTGTCAACTTTGGACTGACAATCTTCCTGTTCGCCACTACTTTTACCAGTTCGACTTTTTTGTTGTTTTCTCAAGTTTACTTTGGGGAGTTTATTTTCTTCCTTGAGAAAATACAAGGTGCTTGAATCCTTAGAAATCTCTGCCATTACTTTAGATCTCTCTAGTCTTTTTCTTCGAATAAACTCTCGAAAACTCAGCTCAATCATGTCTTCCAGATTGTTCTTATCGTCAGTAGATATTTCTTTAGAGTCAAGTTTGTCAAGGTGAAGCTGCTTAGCTCTATATTTTCTACTTTTTATGCTTTGAGAAAATTTCGTTCCTTTGGCAAAACGAACCCTTTTGTTTCGTTTAGTTGATTCATTTTCTGTTTCAGTACCCGAGGACTCAGAAGTTTCTAAGATAACACTATGTTGACCTTGAGGTCTTAAAGTTCGTTTCTCAATAATTCCCGTGTTTTGTTTCAAGATGCTTACAAGCGGACGTGCCTCTCTGCACAATGAGTTTTGAGGTTTCCAGTTGCACAAATCATAACAATCAGCAATAGAAAGTTTATTTTCTGATTTAACTTCGCTAGCTATACTCCTTTTATCTGTCTCCTTTACATCATTATTGTCGGTTTTATTCTCAGTTGTGACATCGCGTTGCCCCTGACAACAAACTTTAGACCCAGTTAGCTTGTTTCCTTGTAATGGAGGTAATATTGAGTCTTTGTCTTGTCGTTTTATCGTGTTTGGAACTTCACTATCGAAACATATCCTATCATAAACAGAGTTAGTTTTCCTCTGTGCATTACCAATCGCCTTCTTGGAGTTATTCTGATTAAACCACGGCGTCTTTAATTCCAAATTCCCTGTTGTTTCGCTGCCTAACTTTTTCTTGGTGTCTCCTCGCGGTTTAATTGGTTTAGTGACTGATCGATGTATGTTTCGTTTGCTCGTTGGCGCAAGGAAAGCATCCTTACTTTGGATCAATTCCTTGATCCTTTTTCTTTCGCTGTCATACTTAACCTGACTGCGTTTATTGCTTTGGTTTGGTAAAGTGAAGTGCACGTGAAACCATGGCGATGATCCATCAAGGTTTAGATTCATTAGCAATCTTCCGAACAGTTTTCTAAGTGATCTTTGTACTCAAGTGCTTCGGCAATTAGCTTTTTATGCACACACTGTTTCATGGCCCAAAGCCCCTTTCTTCTCGATATACAATGCTCCTAATTCCTTTCTTTGTCAGAATTAAACGAAGCTCTTTGCCTCTAAGCAGGGATTATTAGCAGATCTTTTAGCTCATAAACTATTCTTAGATTTATTTCTAGTCTGACAGTAAGACCGCAGAACTGTCAAGACTTTCGCAAGGGTCTTCTGTCTGTGTAAGATGGCCATGAAGGGGCTATGCTCAAGGCTGGCATACTATTGGTTGCATAACAATCGATATAAAAAGAGGTCAAGAGGACAATAAATACCGTCTGCAAACAATCACTAAAGATAAATGAGGCTCTAAACAGGAAGATTATCAATTGTACCCTTATCCATCAACCAATAAAGAGAATAAAAGATTAGAACCCACGTAATTTGCATTAATTGGATTGATATTCGTTACAAAGCAATTGCTTTCTTTTATAGCTCAATTGCATGTTTTAAAATTCCCTTAGGCAACGATCCACGAACAAAGAATGGCTTATGGTTTACAAGCTGCGATGAGCCACCCTACATACGCTTCATTAGGGTTGAAGTTAAACTTGCGGTGACTTGCGGTAGCTTGCGTACATACCGTACCGTTCAAACGAGACGCAAGTCGACTCAACTTGCGAAGAAATTTGAGCAAGTTCAAAGTTATCGCAAATCAACGCAAGTCATCCCAAGTTGGCGTTCAAACGCGGACGCAAGTCCAAACTTGCGTTCTCGTTTGAACGTGGCTTAAAAGGTACCAGCTAAATAACGACTTTTTTTCAGTTTTAATAGTATATAAGACAAAATCTTCAAACACCTTCTTGAAAATTCTTGAAATTCGTATCTCGGATATTTTATTTACTAAAAAACGCCCTGAAAGGTACCAGATCAGTCTCTGGTAGTCCAATTTAGAGACACCTTAAAAGGTACCAGATTGCTCATTTTGACCCCTAAAAGGTACGATGAGTATCCCCATACTTTTCCGACCGAAGTCTCCCCCCCCCCATCCCCCGGGCTGAAACTCCATCAAGTAAGCTATCCCACTCCATCAAGTAAGCTATCCCACTCCATCAAGTAAGCTATCCCACTCCATCAAGTAAGCTATCCCAATCTTTCCGAACTGGTGCAAATAACATCAACTTTGCGGTACAGTTTCACAACCATGGAACTCAGTCCAATTTCAAGTTACCCTGCATGGTCTTAAAGCCGTTTTTACACGATTTTGATATGAAGCTTTTGAGTACGTACAATCTGCTAATAGCATGACTGAAATACAATTGTCATGGTTTTTGTCGTACACAACAGTCGTATAAGCACGTTTAAGGGCAAAAAGTCGTACCGTGTAAATGGTCATTTATACCATCTGATAATCATGATAATATAACGAAATAGTGGTGCTACCTTGAGTCATTCAAACAGTTGTACAATTAGTGGAGTCCGGGGGTACTGAGCCATGGACATACTCCCTCCCGATCCACTGCACCAATTCTTTACACGATCCCTGCATTCATCATCATGAGTATTTGGTAATAATCTTTCTTCAAACAATTTCTTACCATTACAAAGAGTTGGTAATTTAGAAGATTTTGTTTTGTGTTTCAGTAAGGCACTCCATGTTGCAGTACAGCAATCTCGACGTTTGTTTTTTTTATTTTTATTCGATGAGGATTTACTAGTCGCAGAAATTTTACGTGACTTACAGAAGGAGACATTACTATCAGCTAAGCTATCGATAGTCTTATCTAGTCGTGCTGTGTCTTTATCTTCACCAAACACACCATTAACAAATCCTCTTGTTCTTCTGTAATCCCTTGCAGTACTTCTTTTATAATGAGCAATAAATTTAGAAACACTCTTATCATCTTCAAGTTGAAGATTTTTAACAGCTTCAGTTATTGTTCGAGAAGTTCTAGCTTTTCCACGAGGCTTTTCTCGGCATTCATTTAAATTTTTCACGACCTTGTCTTCGTAATTATTATGTCTTATTGTTTCCTTCTCGATATTGTCTTCTGTTTTCTGCTCAAGTTCTTCTTTATTCCTATTTCCATCTGATAAACGTCCAGAATCTCTATCAAACTCCTTCCAAAACTCTAGTGGCTGAGAAAACCGTACTTTTTTCCCGTTGGTTCGAGGTGTTTTCCCTGTTTCCATGCAGCCTATTCCATCAGTATTCGGCGATGAATTCCTCGTATAATTCTCTTGTTCCACTGAATCGTTTTGAGAGCCAATTTTAGGCAAAATTGGTAAAATTTTATCTTTAGAATACCGGTCAAGAGTCATGGTTTTCTGTGTCGATTGGTTTCGTAATTCTATTTTCGTAGTTTTTGAATCGACTAGAACACGTTCAATCTTCGTAAACATCAATGACAGGTGCAGAACGATTCCTTCGTTTAAATGAACGTTTCTTCATCGAATTACCTAAACACTATTAGCAGACTGCATCATATTTCATTCCTTTCATCCTGCTCTTCATAAAAACAATGCCTTAAATGCTCCAATTTTTGTCTTCTTTTAACATTTTCAATATTACTGTTTTCCGAGCTCTCGAATTAATGTGTGAGTCAGTCCGTTGATGGTTCCTTTGAAGGTAGACAATGAAATAACGTCAACGCTCCACAATCAATGGCCCAGTCTTCTCAGCTGTGGTTACCAAAATACGATTACCTTCCTTCCTTCCTTTCTTTCTTTCTTTCTTTCTTCTCGTTCATCCACGGGAAGCAAAAGAAAATCAAACAACGGGTTATTGAACCCGTTTAGATAGAATCGACTGAACTAAATTTCAAATTAAATTTCGATGTCAGTGTTTGTATTTCCGAGCTCATGCATGAAAAATATCCTGGCGTCAACTAAATTTATATTTAATATTTCAAGTTTGCATTCATCTATTGTAATAGTTTTCCTTTGAAAACACTCATACAGCCTTCAAACAATTGCCTTCTGAGGTGCAATTAGAGCGCCATCTTTGATACTTTCCACTTTATATACTGGCATCTAAGCTTCTTTTTCTGTAATCCATCCAAGATTTAATCCAGGATCTCATCAGCTTTCAATAGGATATTTTAAGATAACTAATGGAAGAAAATTTCTCAGTGAAAAAAATTCAACGTTGAAATGTTTTCTTGGAAGTACGAATAGTTAAGTAAATTAGAATTCACTAAGAGCTGGCTAATTGCACGGAAAGTGTGCATTATTCCATAGTAAATATTGAAACAGGAAACGCTAACAAACCATGTTTATCACTAACACAAGCCCGAGTGACGTAAATATTATTATTAATTTTTCAAAATACGAAAATACATCTTAATAACACCGAAAAAGTCGTAACATTGCTTTCTTTCTTTAGATATTAAACAGAAAAGTGTTTTTAAAGCTAATGAATGCAATGAACTTTAGAGCATCGTTTTTTATACAAAACAATAGAATACGCAAAACTGATGTAAATATCTACTTTAAGTTTTAAAACGTACAAAGTAAACCTTGTGAAAATTACTCATTATCACTTACGTTCTTACTTAATATTTAATCAAATTTTCCTTTTTCTCAATTTTTATTCAATTTTTATTCAATTTTTTTGGAAATGTTCTTTGCGGTACGTTTCATATTTGTCTACTGACACGTTAACAGGTTTATTAATCAATGAGCGTGACTAGCTGTTTTCTGTGTCTATAATCCAGTCTAGATCTTATTGTGACACTGCTGTCTAACTCGTGTAAATAAATGGAACATGAAACAAATAATTATACGATTTTTTTGATCCTGAAAACGAACACCTGTCAATCTTAAGGTATGACGTCATAGCCGCACTTCCAAATATGGTACTAAACAAATCGATATTCAAAACTGAACGTTGTGTAATCAACTTAGCTAAAAAAATGCAAAAATAATTAAAGGATGTTTGTGATGTTAAACTTATTTTGTCACGTACATTTACGTAACACTCAATAATTTTTCTCTAATTTTTGTCGTAAAACTGCAATGAATAACTGAAAACCAATGAGGTCTATTGTACCTTCCTCACGCAAGGATGTAATAGCCGGGCTCATTTCTGTGTCTACGTAACGAAGAAATTCAATCGATTATTCAATGTTAATCAATGTGGTCAATTTAAGGCTAAACATTGTGAAACAAGTGCAATGTTGTCTCGTGGAACTCTTTTTCGCGCAGATATATTATATCAACGGTAATGCATCTTTTCTCAAGTGTTTTTTCTACCATTTATCTTTCTAAATATTAGGTCTTATTTTTATAGAATTACAATACTGATTCTCTGTTAGTAGCAGTCCGACTGGTGCGACAGACTATACGGACAAACACGATTTAAAGCCGAATATTTGCCGATTATTGTACGAATGATGTCGACTCAGGTCCTCAATAATTTATGTAAATCATTCCAAATGAGAGACGAATATTCATTAAATTGAGAGGCTTATCAGAGATAGTGTTTACTGCAATGTTGACAAGTCTCGCTGAACTAAATAAATCATTTTCACTAAATAATATATTATTATTATTATGAAGTTAATAATGATCAGATACCGCTAACGACTTTGTTTTGTCGTCAAACAAATTCAGGCAATCCTTCTTGAACCTATCTATTTCAGTTATATAAAATATTTCTGATAGTTCGGCAGAGGTATATATAATTTTGCTAGTGCGAGTTAACGTTGCTAAAACCTCACTTCCGTTTTCGATGAAATCTTTCACACAGTTTTTCCCAACCAATTAGGCATGCATGCATACTTACAAGAAAGTTTGACAAACAATATAATTTCAAGAAAACGTACTAAAAATACTGAAAATATTGGTCTCTTTTAGTTCATCTTTTCAAAGTTGTCACTTATGGGTTTTCGTTATAATTGTTTGATTAATAAAGTGGACGATCTATGTGTAATGACCTTTCGTCTGTATAGAATATACGGCTCCATTTGTCTGCATCCAAATCTCTTTATTACCCACTTAATCATCAAAATACTTTCTACCAGTCAAGCATTTCAGTCCGCAGTGGAAGAAAACACTTTTTGATCAAACTGAAATTCATAATTAAAATGATTTGGTCAGTGACAAATCAAAAAGATTGATCGATTCTCTGAGCCATATTGGTTGGCATTATCCTAAGTGTGATTGGTTTGAGATATTTGTACACTGATGGCTTTGATCCTAGCAACGCGCTGTTATTTGGTATATAACTGCTGTGTGTGATATTTGACTCTAAGAGTGTTGATTCTAAGCCATGATGGTTGTGATGAGGGTATTTATAGGATGTCTTTAAGGCTATAAACACACGTCTGTGAGGATAACGATATGCAAGTCCATATAGACTTTTTCAATGTACTCATAGCTATAATGGATTTAAATAGAGTGCTGGGTTCTAGGCAAATGTAAGGTTTTTGAAGAGATGTGTGTCTTACTTAGATAACCATCACAATGACTTAAAGTCACAAATGGATTAATCCATCCATGTGATGTTAATCGGTGCGAATTGCTTCTTTTGTTCGCCTGGTAAAAACAGTCGATGAATAATCACAGAAAAGTTTACCGTCGACAAGCAGACAAACAGAGTGGTTGTCACGAACATTGAACGAAAAGCTCAGAAACACATGAAGGAAACATTAACCTGAGATGTTTTCAAGTTACATTGACCGACAGAAATCTAAAGTTGGAAGTTCAGAAAAGTCTCAGAAAGTGCACTCAGCAAACTGGAAAGAAGAGGTTCAACTTAGAAAAGAATTGGAGTGCCTCAACAGACAAGAACAACAACGCGTTAGTAGAATATCAATTGATCAAAGATTGGCTGTGAATCGCTTTCATGACAAACTTTCAAAAAGTGTAATGATTGCTAAAAGTCATGAAAAGTCAATTAATGATCTTAATGAAATTAGAGTTAAGATGGAAACGCAACTACTTCAAAATGAACCAAATGCCTGTCAACATTTGAGGACTATTCGATGTCTTAACGCTTTTCCAAAGCCACCGGTTCCAAAATTTAATAAGAGAAGAACAAAATCTTGCGAGCCACCGAAGAAAATCAAAAATGACGACAATGATGCAGCTGCTAAAAGTAAGGAAAAGGTTGTGGAGGAACCAGAGAAGGACCTGATGCCAAGACCGATGACCGCTCTGGAAAAAAGAAATCGAGTCTGGGAAAGACAGTTAAATACTGTAACTCAGCGAATTAATCGAGCGCGCAGTGCGCCAGCAAAAACATCCTTTTATATTGTACCAGAGTTCAGCCAATCGTTAGAGACTGTGAAGACTGGAAAAGGTGGAAGAACAGTACGAAGGGGGATGACATACACTTTGGATATGGATATTTATAGATATTTCCGTGAAAAAGAGATAACACAACAGAGAGAGACAGTTAAAGCATTTTTACGGAACATTGAGCCGTTAGAACTTGTTCCTTGGAGCCCGTATGACTCAGAGTACAATGACTCTGATATGATGTATTTAGCTGGTGATATAAGGGTTGAAGGAGAAAAACGATCTGAACAAGAAGACACAACACGAACTTCTGAAACTCGTAAAGAATCGGATAAGAATAGCAATCTAGGTTGTCTCACAACACCAGTTAAAGCATGGACGCATAATGACGTCTTTTAAATAATAAATAGACATCAATATTATCTCCTCTGCCTGCTCACAAGATTAACAGTTCAGAGCCGATTGGTCATTGCGCTGGGATAGCTAATGCGCACCGCCTAGGAAATACCTTACAATAATTAATGAATGATAATATTAAATAAAAAGCTTTTGTATGACAAGAGAACCTCGTGATATAGAACAAGCATATGTTGCAAGATAAATTAAATTATACACACCTGTAAATACTGAATACTGTATATACTGAATACTTTATACTTTTTTTTTCAAATTAAGGTAAATTCGGAGTTGTAAGATACTTTCTTTTTAAGTTCAGTAATTATCAAACTGTATGCGAACTCTTGCTAACGATAAGATTTAAGAAGGCATTATTTTGGTTTTACAGAGACTGATTTACTTTTCTTTTTTATTTAAAGACAAACACGATACTTCTAAGTTTAACAAACATGTTTCGACAGAAGCTTCTGTCATCTTCAGTGTGAATGAATAAAATTAACAGTGGTATATAAATAGATAAGAAATTATAATGACAATGGTCTAATATAAGAATATTATTTAAAATGATGCCATTAAGGGATGAAATATTTTCGACAAAAAATACTATTCTCTGAAAACACCACTTAACAAAAATAACTCACTAAACGAAAATCACTAATGTAGTTGATTAGAAAGAATAATACTAACATGGTGTCGGGATTATAGGAAAATACTAATTGAAAACTACGTATAATACATAATAGCATAATATTCGTACACAGCGTCAAAATACTGAGTCCTGTAGACATGATGGCTGTAGGATATCGTTATTGCTTTGCAGTACACAAACACTTATGTACTTATGTACTTTAGTAAAACTCTAATTACATTATATTTGCGGTTTCAATCAGTCAATTTTAATCTTAAATGAGGCAGGGTTTTTAGTTGAAGATTTTGATGATTTTTTTTTTTTTTTTTAAGGAAGCACTTAAATATTTTAACGATCTTTGTGTATTAGCGATGTTTTTCTCTTCTCCTATAATAACATTTCTTACTTTACCTCTACAAATAACTTAGTGGCTTCATTAATTAGTAAATGTCTTGTATTTTAATTAAAATTCTGGTTCAAGGTGACTTTTACGTTGACTGGACAAAAGTGTTCTTTGATAATTGACTCTATATTTGGGTTTTTTGAATCAGCGTAGGAATGTTTCTTTCAAGTTTTTGGGATAATTATACATGACGTTTATTCGTTACATATAACAAACACAATTGTTAAAAAATTTGAAAAAATTTTATCAAATATTGCCACACATTTTTATAGAATAAGAAAATCAAAAAATACTGTGAAACTAAGTAAGTGTGTCTTACGGGCTTTGAAAACAAGAATTGTTTTCGTGTGAATTATGTACGACTATTATTAACATGATTAATGAAGATTCAACTTGGCAGGAAGACACAAATCAAGGCAAGAATGTTGACAAACTCACTAACGATAAAATAAACAAGTTATAAAGTAATAACCTCACCAAATCACAAAGAAACCGACTCTAATAAACAACAAACGAATAACTTAGTACTGCAGTCAACCACTAAGCCATAAAAACCAGTGCAATTGTCTTTTAAGGCATCCAGGATTTGTTGAACAATAGACATGTTTATTGATATATCTCGATTGCATTACAAACAAAGATCTAGTTTGATTACTTAGTCATTTGCTGTCAAAACTATTGTTCTGTTTGCTCATAAGCACCTATAGCAACTCAAATCTACACAACGAATTGTCACTGGATCAAAACCAGCGCATGGGTTGTCGTTAGTGTGGATAACCTTAGATATGGACACAGAGAAAGATAGTCCAATTCTAACACCGTTTAATGTCTTGCTTGGAACCATCTCCAGTCATTTAACAAAAGAAGATGTCCGTCAAATAAGACTGCAGCTACAAGGACATTTGAATAAAGAATGTTTAGAAAGTCTTCGAGTTGGCCATGATGTTACTGAAGTCCTTTATCAGCGCGGGATTGTCACTGAGAAAAAGTTAGCATTCTTTAGAAAGTTGCTTGTTGGATGTCAACAGGATGGACTGGTAGAGCTTGTAGATGAATTTAAAACGTCCTTAGCGGAATCAGATGGATATATAAAGCAAGGTATTTGTAGAGCTGATAAGCTACTATTGATTTATGTCACTGTACAAACAAATGATATCAGAAGCAAAGTTATCAAGCATTCAATATAGATTTGTTCCGTTAGGTTAATGGTGTTTAGACGTGAGTGATATACATCGAGATTTATACATCGAGATTTATGGAATTAAAACCATTCCGCGGAAATAAAAATACAGTTTTGGTTTTCTCGATTGTTTTACGGTGCATGGCAATTTCATTTGTCAGAGGCTATATATAACATGTATTTCGCAATGAGAAACGGTTAAGATTTTTACTGAATTTGACTAAGATGTGACGTGGTTTAACCAGGCCGTCATCCACAGACGTATCTTGCGATTACTAATTCTGCTACAGGCCTTTCTTAGTTCAAAAGGTGTTACCAAGGAACGAGTCCCCCCCGAGACCTCCGTCATCTTGCGTTATACGAGTTCGTTACCAGTCCTCCATTTAAAAAAGGAATGCGGAGAAATTTATCCTCTTAAAATAACCAAATAACCATATTTCATTTGATCTTTTCTTGAAGCAGAACAGTTACGTGCTCAGAAAAGACTGCAAGATCTTTGTGTGATCATGGAAAGACAAACTGCAGAAATACAAAATTACAAGACAACTGGAGATGAGTTAAGAGAGAGACTAGACAACAAGCAAGCTTTGCTGGACTGTCATAAAGAACTTTGTATTTCACAGTACGACACTGTAGATAGTTTAGCTGTGGAGTTGAGTAAAGGAACGATGGTTAGAGACCTGATTGAGGAACGAGCTGTGGAGAGTGAAGAGATTATCAAACTACAGGAAGCTGAATTAAAAAAATTACGACAGGAACTCCAAAACTCCAGGTATATTTCTAATATAAGTAATAACTAATTACTGACCACATTATACACCTAATAGAAGAAAGGTTGTCATGTTCAAAACATAGATCATAGATTTTAGTATAAACCTACTAACGGTCTATCACCAATCCTGCATTCTGATTGGCTACTCTACTAGGGGACTATTTTGT
>JANTNT010212385.1:3886-15713 GCA_024752375.1 Entacmaea quadricolor
TTGACAGAAAACCTGACTCTTGAAAGCAGCAAAAAAACTCAAAGTTCTCTTCCATCAAATCCCAGCACTCCATCGACATCTCACAGTGAATCTAGTTCTTGTCCTGATATCGTAATCATTGATACACAACCCACACAGTCAACCAGGAAACAGCCTCCAGTACATAGTACCAGGAGCCCTGAACCTCCAAGCTCGTCTGTCATTCATGTTAGAGCCCGCTCACCAGGTAAACCACACTCTTCAAACTTACTAGCTTTCCTATACGTTACTAAAGGAACCTTGAGCGACAAGTCAATTTCTCGACTTGATCAGTTTTTTTGAAACTGAGTCGATAATTCTTGCTGCATTTTGATTTTTGCATCATCAAACGTTTGAGTGCTTTCGAAAAGAGATAATATCTTAAGTTAATTATATTGATTGAATATCTGATTGGATGGTTGATTGATTGTTTAGAAACGATGAATGGGTTGTAGTTAGTTTGAAACACCATGAATAAAAACGAGTATACTCAACTAACGTTTCGGACGTTAGTCGTTCATCGGAGTAAAAGGACTAACGTCCGAAACATCAGTTAAGTATACTGGGTTTTTTGTCATGGTGTTTCAAATTACCTACAACCCATCTTCGATTGTATGCATTATGCACCGATGCATCTCAAAGTGGATTAATCACTAACTTTCGTTTGTGTTTCGGACGTTAGTATTTCGTCGGAGTAAATTAGAAGATTAGATAAGTCACGAGTTTTCTTTTGATTGTTTGTATATTGATTTGCATACAGGTTACACCCAAACATCAGTGATCACAGAGTCCAAAAGCTCTCACACAGTAAGAAGTAATACTCCTCAACGGCCATTAAGCATAGGGACGAGCACCATACATCATGGACGCAGTGATCCTGTACCATCTGGCTCCACCAGCAGTGACAACAACTTGAAACCACCACCCCCTCTTATTCAGGTGTCTTCAGCACCGTCTGGTCATCGTGAGAGTCTCCCAACAAAATCACCTGGACAAGATGTGATTCAAGGAGGAATCCCCAAACCAAGGCCAGTGATGCCTAAAGATACTGAAAGTAGTTTTAAACCCAGCTCAGGACCTTTGATGGTGGACTTGACAGATGACAGTCGTACTTCTCCATCTGTTGAGAATTTAGCTCATAATCGTCCTCCTGGTTCTGCTCGTGCTGTACTGAAAGCACTTGCACAAGGGCATACTGAGGAAGAGGGGGAAAAGAGGAGCGATGCAAGGAAGAAGGAAGAGACTATAATACCGCCTAAACCACCGGATACTAAACTAACTGACCATGAACAAAGGGAAGCCGTTAGAAAGTACAAAAATCTACCATCATGTATTGCTGCACCTATAGAATATTCACCTGGATCAGAGTTTACATCGCAATTTCCTTCTTCATACATGGTGCGCATTCAGGCTCAGCAAGCTAATGCTATCTCACAAGCCCAAGCTCAGACTGTACATGCTCATGGCCATCCACATGCACTTACTATGAACCCAACTCCTCATTATGGTCATGCCATGTACATGGGTCCACCCGCACGGATTCCCTATCACCATACAGCCCAAATACCAATGCCTTATCAACAACTATCTATGCAAGATATGCCGCCAAGAGGAATAAATGGTCGTGAAAGCCCAGGGATGAAAATGGGCATGTATGGGCATCTCCATCCTGTACATGCATTTCCCTATAGTGGTATGCCATCTGGATCTAATGTACATGGCTATAGGTCGTTTGAAGAGTTAACACATCATTCGCGTAACCTACAAAAAGGAGAAGAAAAATTGCCCAATCAACCGCACCGTGCTGTAGCCTCTACAAGTCGCTCTGCTGAGATATCCGAGCATGATTTGAATAATCCATTTCTATCTCGCTCATCACCGCATCTACATCCGGGTCATCCGATCGGAACTGATGCAAAAGTCCATTCTTCTTCACCAGGCGACACGTCAAAACAGTTACTACCGAGTCGATCCTCTGCAGACATAACCAAGGTATATCCCCAGTCGTATTCTCCCTCTGACAGACCTGTGTCTAAATCACCAGCTTATCTTCAAGTTGTAAGGCCGCCAATGAAGCCAACATCGTTGCCTGATATACGCCATAAGGCTGCTGTTATACCAGACTTGTCAAAAGAACCGAGATCAAAAGTTGTATTTCCAGATCCTATTTGTGTTGATGTCAACGAGGGAGCACTCAAAAGAGCTATGTCCCGAACTCCTGAACAAAGAAGTGACATTAAGCAAGATTCTCGAACACTGATGTATCCTGAGCCAAGAAGAGAACATGCGGAAATGGCTCATTATCAAGAGAAGTTGAGATCAAACGTGCCCTCTGATTCAAGACACAGTGATCTTTATCTTGTTCACCCAGATTTAAAGCAAGATGATGGAGTGATACGACGGGAAGCTAAACCTGATCACAAGCAAAATATTCCCGGTTTAAGGTTAGATTTAAAACAGGAAGTGAGGCATGATGTGAGATCTGTTCCCTTTCATGATCCAAGGACAGACTCTAGATCTGAACCAAAACTGGACCCAAGAGGGGGCTTGACATACCTCGACCCCAGACAGGAACACAGATCGGAATTGAGCCATGATGGTAGTCTATATATGGCATCAAAGAAAGAGACAACTACAGACCAACGTATGATATCTAGGCATGATAGTTCCAGTGTAGTTCACCATCACGCATCGCGAATGGACTCGAAACAAAATCTACAAACTGAAAACAAGGTGTCTCATAATGAAAAAAGAACAGATGTGATAAGCGTCATGAAAGGTGACCATCATACCTCAAGACCAGATACCATGCACGGATTGGTACGAGAAAGTAGGCAGATACCTAACGTAGATGTGAGACCAGATCCAACTCGTGGAGAATACATACGCGATGGAAGAATGTACTCTTATCCTGAGACGTCCGTTCACAGCAGTGCACAGCCAAGAGCTATTATGAGACCAGAGGCCGTTCCAACTACAGTCATATCCCAGTTGAGACAAGATTTCACCAGAATAACTTACGATCCAAGGCGTGATATACAAAGTGAGACAAGAGATGTAAGGTTTCCCGTCCACTCACAGTCCTATGGTTATCATGACGTCAAGGTAGAACGAAAGCAAGATCCACTGATTCCTAGCGGAAGGCAGGAGCTGATCTCAGAGAGAAGAAAAGATGTTGGTTCAGATAAGACTCAAACAATTGTTGCACGAAATGAACCGAAACAAGATAAGGATACACTCGATAGACCTGTGTTGGAGAGAGGAGAGGTTCGTACACCGGAGAATACACGATCAATTATAAGGGGTCAAATTCCTGCTAAACCCATGAAGAAAAATGCAGCAGAAGATCCGATGTTCAACTTGGCTACACTAGTTGATGTAGCAGCATTAGCAAGGCCTGTGGAACTCACACCACGTGAGAGGAGAGAACGTGAAAATTCTCGAAAGGAAGCGGAAGGTTTAAAAGAATCTAGTTCGCCTTCAGAAACTGAAGTAAAAGACTATAAACAGCAGGGAGAGGTTTCTATCAGGTCTAGTGAAGAAACACTGCCAAGTCATGATATAGGATCCATCGGCCAAACTCCTCGATATGGGATTTCAACTGGGTTAGTTCCTAAGCCTCCCCCTCTTATGCCAATAACAGGGTATAACCGGACAAATCAAGAGGGTGCAGCCAGCTCTCCAGTTAGTTCCTCAACTTCAACTGGAGTTATCTCATCTGATTCTAAAAGTCCAGCCAGACTTTCATCACCTCAAAGTTTACATACTACTCAGTCAGCAGTAAGTCCTGAGAGACCCCCTCCATTAATACCTAGAAAGTCTACCAGTCCTTCAATTACTAGTCCAATCACACAAGCTCCTAGACAAGGTGGGCCTCCACCTCTGATTTCACGACCCTCTTCAGCACCGGTTCTACAGGCTGTTCATGTTTCAGCATTAAGAGATGACAGCAGTCATCACAAAAGGCAAGAAACTAAACCAAGTACTGCCATTACACCAGAAGAGCATTTTGGAGCACAAAGTAAGAGTGAAGAGAAGATATCTTTAGATTATGGCCAGCGACCATTCATCAGGAACATATTCGAGACAGTAACGTATCTACCGCCTCCTAGTGTTTTAGAAGCGCAAACCAGAAATACCATTTCACCACCTTCACTTCTACAACGTACCAACACCCCACCCCAAGTACGTGGTCAGAGTACCCAAAATCCTGCTATGAGTAGTATCTCAAGGGTTGTTGTGCCTCCAGGAGCAAGATCTTGGCAAGAGACTGGTTTCAGCAATCCTTCGCGACGATTTGCCGAATATTTATTAGAGACACCAAGAAGAGAAAAAGATATTCAAAACATCAAAAGATATCAGCAAGCAAATATATTCACATCAACAGAACTTCCGAAACCACAAGCATCTCGTGTAAAAGCTGAACAAGAGAAAGTTGGTGTTGGGGCTGAGGGCAGTGGTGTACAGAGGCCATCACCTTCAAAGTCACCGAGATCGCAAATGGATAGTTCAAATAATCAAGAAACATTTATGAAAACTGAAAATCAACTAAAAACCGTCCCGAGCATAAGTGGTATAAATTTTGAGCCACATGGAGTAGCCCAATGTACCTCGTCAAGTTCTAGAGGCACAGATGAACGAGTGATAGATACAAAGGTTAGTGTAATAAGAGAACCCAACTCCAAACAATATCCTTCTGGTGAAGTTCCCCAGCCATACAAGGCGAAGGCTGAGATACCACAAAGATTCATGGATATTGAACGTATAAGAGGAAACCTTCCTGACCATAGACTTGATCATGAAGCTAGCGATAGTGATACACTATCTGCCGAAGAGACTGAAAATGTACCCGAAAGTGGTGATGAATTCATACCTAGCTCAACAAATAGGCCAATACCTAGCGGGTACGAAGAGAGTCCATCAAGCCAAGACATAATGGATAAGGAACAGACTTCAGGAAGTGCTAACAACCATTCCCCAGATACAGAAGATCAGCCACAGCACTTGGGATCTTTGTCGACGCCAGCAACTGTAAGTGAGGACACTTGTAATTTCTATGAAAAAGTATTACCAGTTCCGAGTTCTTCAAACGTTACAAGTTCGGGTGTGATGTCACTGTTCATTTCTAATGCTGCTGCTTTGAGTTTCTCTGAGATCTGCAGAGAACCTGTTCTTGGGACACGGAGCCAACAAGGTTCTAATGAATCTAAAGAAGCTGTTGCTAAAATACCCGATTCTAACGAGGATCAAGTTTATAACAGGACTGATCCAAGCACTTCTACTCGAGAGGATGATTCCAAGTGTGATTCAGAAATGGTCGTAACGGCGACCAAGGAACACAATCAGGCAGTTAGTACGTCTCGAGAAATACCAGAAACGAGGTACATATCTAAGATAAAGGCCGACAGTTCACAACATTTAACATCCGCCAGTACAAGTCGTTCCGAGTCTCCAGGAAACGAGGAGGAGTACTTGACAGAGGCACGTGTAATTGTAGGTCAAGAGAATGCCACTGAGGTTGGTTCAAGTAATAGTTTACAACTACCAGTGCATTCTCACCCTTCATCGAGTGATGACACGTGTTTTCAAAGAAGTGATGTTGCTAGTCCTGACACAGGTACTGCTACTGAACATCAGCCTTCAATCAGTGCACAAGTAGTACGTCCAAGCCAAATTGCTGTATCACAGTCTTCTGAAGCTCTTAATAGATCCCGGCCTAGCAGCTTGTCAAGCCCTTCATTGAGTCCCCAGCCATCTGATACCAACACTACTCCTTATCCACAACCCTCAGATTCTATGAACATGACTCTATCTATCGACTCTAGTACGATAAACGTTATGAGTCCACAGCCAAGTGGAACTAGAGAGGGGGAGGTCAGTTGTCCAATTCAATCAGATTCAAGCAGCCCGACTACAATTGTACAGCCAAGTACCGAGAACCCACAGCCTCAATCATCTACGGTTCAGAGCTCGAAGCCACAAACCTCTAGTACTTTTAGAACTTCTTTGCGGCGGCCATCTTTGTTGGAAAGGCTTAGTGGTAGCATAAGTGCTACTCCTACCCAAAGCTCAAGTGACGGAGAACCGGAATCTTCTGATACAATCCAGACGATAAAACAACAGACATATGATACTGTAGGAGAAACAAGTGAAGAGGCACAGTCCGTTGACAGCAGCAATGCTACAAGAGGTATCAGAGAGACAACTGAACCCCAGTCAACTTCTTGTGTCGATGTAGTTGTTCAGTCTTCTGCTGTTAGTGAAGTACAACAACAGAGTGAACTTGATTCACGATCCTTGTCATCTTCCACTGAATCCTATGCAATTGTCGAATCTTCAGATGTTAGTGAAGTTGAAGGGATACCAGATGAAAGTCAGCCATATTCATCACCTCAGCCTTCTGCCAAAAGCAGTGCAGTTGTCCAGTCTTCTGCTGTAAGTGAAGTCGAAAGTGTCTATGAACCAAGTCAACCCTTTTCATCCCCCCAGCCATCTTCTCCCAAAAGCGATGCTGTTGTCCAGTCTTCTGTTGAAGTCGAACAAGTATCTGAACAAAGTCAACCAGATTCACTGTCTCGATCACCTTGTGCCTCGAGTGTAGTGGTCCAGTCTTCTAATGTTAGCGAAGATGTACAAATTGAAGAACCAAGTCAAACAGATTCACTATCTCGATCACTTTCTCCTGCAAGTGGTGTTATTGTCCAGTCTTCAACTGTTAGTGACAATGCTTCTGTACAAGAACAGAGTGTACCAGACTCTCTTACACGATCACCTTCGGCTGGAAGCAATATAATCGTCCAGTCTTCAACAGTCAGCGAAAATGTATTAATGCAAGAACAAAGTCTGCCAGATTCACTTTTTCAATCATTGTCCGCTGAAAGTAGGAGAGTGGTTGAGTCTTCAAATGTAAATGAAAACGAAGACCTACCAGATTCCCATTATTTGAGTGAGGAGGTTGCTCCAGCTGCGGATTCTAGCAATAACTACGAACAAGGGGAACTAACGTCTGTTATTCACTTAGAGAGATTGTTGACCGACGAAGAAGAAAGAGAAAATCAAACCCTTTGCGAAGAAGTTGATCAGGAAGTCAAAATGATTTCAAGCTCCGAGGTATCTCGATCATACAACACAAACAACGCATTAGAAAATATTACAAATTTTGCTATTTCTACAACCCGAAGTTCGTCATTAGAAGAAGGTACCAGTACACCATTGTCTGATGAACGGAGTCTTGATGGCGATAATAGGGGAAGAAGTTGTGAGATCAATTTGCCGGATCAAGACGAAGAGTCTTCGATTCCCGAGCCCGAGATACCAATAGATATAGAGAATCCTCTAATAGAGGTGAACAGGGAAGATAGCATCGAACAACTGTCCGATTTTGATGAAGGTGAACAGAATTCTATGATTCCAACATTTGTGGGAGAGTTTATTCCAAACTCTGGGAACAGTGATTCAGTTTCCTCTACAAATCTACGACCAGAAAACAACGATCGTGAGGTTTCGTTAAACGAAGCTGAAGCAGCGTGTGATAACGAGGTAGAAAATGAGATGAGCTTCGAAGGTGCTGATGAAGTGGAAAGTTCTACCGAAACAAAAGCTGATTTAGTCGAAAGCTGTAATTCATTCCAGCCAATACCATTATCTTCTGGGGAATTTTCAGACTTGACTAAAAAGACCGAATTGCTCGAAACTGAACGCACCAAGATTTCTTGCATTGATTCTCAAGAGATTCCTGCTTCAACAATGGAAGAATCTTGTTTAAGCGTAGATTCTTCTGTCCAAGAAACAACCAATGTGGGTTCAACGGAATTTAGTATATACTCGCCATTAGGTGGTATGGTAGTGTCTTCAGAGGACCAATTAAGACCAGAGACCGGTAATGCTGATACAGTTAGTAACATATCTGAAGAACCAGTGGCCACTCTCACCATGCCTAGTAACATAAGCACAGTTTCCAGCGATAGCCTGGCACCTATATCCGACGTTAGAAGCGAGTCTGCTGACACACAACCCCTTGAAGTAGAAACAAATGAACTTGATACGGATATTCGCCTTGAAGGAGAAATGGATCCCGATCATACTGAAAGTTTATATACTCTTAATACTGACTCATATTGGCCTTACGTTACCATACCTATATCCCCAGCTTCTCCTGAATCAATCGACGAAAACTCTGTAATCGATAACATCTCGCCTGTTCCAGGCTGGCAGCCATTGAACCAAGGTCTGGCCACGTCTAGTTTACCGACTACAAGCAGTATCCAAAGTAGTGCTAATCCTTCACATTTTCCTCCATTATCATACCCGCGGTTACAGACGCATCGAAATACAATGTTCCCATTCTCCCCACTTTCTCTGAACATCGGTTCTGCTTCAAGTAGTGCACGTTCCTCTCCAGTATCGTACATGAACATTGGACGTTCTCAATCTCCATGTCCTCCTGTATTACCGAGGCAACAAGAGCCAGTACCCATCTTATCTGATAAATACGAACCTTTAAGTGATGACGATGAAGAAGATTTGTGATGAGTAAAGTATCGACAAAAATACTGTTTTTCTTTTTTAAAGGTAGTTATTTATTGATCTCCTTGGTGAATCTTTCTCGGGAAGTTTCTTTGTAAATACGTCTGTAGTATCTCGAATACCACTGCACTTGACTTAAAACTATTACAAAGTCAAATACTCCTGTAATATACAACGTTATTGTTACGGTTTTTATTTGTTACACTAGATTCAAAATAGTCGTTCACTAATCGTTTAGATCTATTGTTTGTTTGAAGTTGGTAAATAAGAGAGGCGATAAGTCGAGTCGTGTAAATGAGGTTTTTGTTTTGAAATTTGATCGTGGTGATAAAACTTAAACGGAACGAGTTTAATTTCCCTGAAAAAATATCGTCGTTACCCCCTGTAATAAACCACTTGTAACTAGTTGTTTATCAACCTCGTTCCCAGGCTCTTGTACTTTCTCCGCTGACGGAAAAAGAGACCCTGGTTGGGGCTGGTCACGTGTTTACCATCAAAATAAATGATGGGGAAGGTAAGGTCACGGAATCTCAGTATGTTAGGATTTTCACTCAGTGTAAATCATCTATTAATTTAGGTTCATATCCAGAAATGAAGAGGTGATCTTTTTAGAAAAGCTTTACCAGAAAAGACATACTGATTTACGAGTTACGACATACTACGAGTTACGGTAAGTCTTTGTATTCGAAGATAAGCGATTGATTCGAGATTTGGAAGTACGAAAGAGATGCACTGGCAAACGAACAGTCATTTGTCTTATCGTATTGTATTTTGCTACAGGCACGTACGTTTGAATTAATTTCCCTTTTGAAATCAACTGTTTTGAAAGTATTTTCAAAGAAAATTTCAGATTCCTTCGAGAAGACGGCGAGCTTATGAAGTCTTGATTTTTATCACATATATTATAATCCTTCCAGTGCCGTAAATGTCAGCGAGTATACGACAAGTACTGATTGAAGAACTGTTTTTAAGGTTTAAATTTCTGAAGTGTGTTGTAAATCGGTTGAAACAAAAACAGTACTTTCAAATTTACCCAAGATCGGGATTTCTTTTAAATACAGTAAGAGACAATTGTATAACTTGTCTGCCCCCCTCCTATTTTTGATATCTCCCAGATTCTGGGAAACACGTGACAAGCCCCAACTGGGGTCTTCTTCTTCCTCTTCAGGGAAAGGAAAAGAGTGGGAACGAGGTTGAATGTTTCTTTGCCTACTAAAATAACAAAATATGATCTACCATGTTATGAGCCAGTCGAGCCATTCGTTCTGGCTATTCAGTGGTTTAACTTGCCTACTTTAATGAGTGAACATTATGTGAAATTACAGTCGGTTTATGTAAATATCCGTTACAAAATAATTTAATGAAAGACTTGGTTGTATTTTGTTTGTTATAATTATGCACAAGTCAAAGTAAATCTCCAACCTGGGACAGGGAGTGGGTAAATGTTGGTAATTACACAGGGAGCCCTATTTCATTTCATGCGCCTCCATTTATATATTAATACTACAACCTAAAAAAATCCTGCAATTTGATTGGCTAAGAGAAGAGGTATTTCAACTTAATTTTGAAATACCTATGTGAAAATTGCAGTTTTCTTATAGGTTGTAGTAACAAATAATAGCATGGTTTGTTCGTAATATTTGGGATAAATACCACTCGTGATATCCCGAATATCACTACAAACCATTCTATTTCCTATAGTACTCGTCCCAGTAAACCGCGACAGTCTAGATTTTTTTGCAGGCTTCGAAGTGTCGTTTAATAAACCGCAAGTCGATTTTAAATGTACCACGTGGACAAAATTTTTACCATCACGTGATTTGTTTCGTTGCAAGCAGAGATAAAATACAGTTTTGATCTATTTGGAGCAATATTAACTGACCTACAAGTTAAGATATTTTCTTGGAAATATTCTTGATTGAAAAGGTTTTTTTACATTAAAACAATTTTTAAAGTACAAAAGGTAAAATCAAATATTTATAGACGAAATATGTCTTCTCATAAAACTATCTGATTAACTAATCATGTCTGGTCCCGTGTTTAATTAGGCTCATTTCTTCATCAGTCAATCAGAGGAAAAGGGTTCCCACGCCTGAAATATACAATATATATATATATATATGTGTGTGTGTGTGTGTGTATGTATATATATATATTTTTATTTATACCCATATATGCCTGTATGGGGTATAAAGATAGTGTCACGTGCTATCAAAGGACGCACACGATTGGCTGTTCAGCTGATAAATTTTTAATGAGTTTTAAAAATTTTTACAAAATTTTACCCCGATCAATTTGAACATTTTGATAGTCGGTCACGTACAAGAAATGTTTGGCCGGAGTCACTATCCACGCGTCATGACTGTCAAAATCTTGTCGACAGCTATAAAAAGGAACCAATCAAAAACCTACCAGCTGAATTAAAATCGACATAAGATACCGAATAGTTTGATGTAAAACATGTCCATATTCAAAAAGTTTAAGCGCGGTCAAAATACCCTTATATCGACTCCATATAACATTGTTTTGCCACCTTTATTTTCAACTCCAACCGAGATTTTACAAAGAATTTTCTTACAAAATACAACTAAGAACAACATCTACAGTGTTCAGCACTGGTTAGGTGTGACACCCATAAGTGCCCGCGCACATCCATCTTCGCCGCCATTATTATTTTCGCTCCATGAGGTTTGGTTCCCGCGGTTGGAAGACCTAGACGGCGGAGTCGTGGGGGTCGGCAGGTCTCTAGTCCCCCCCACTTTAGAAATGTCACGAGCTTTGTCGTATGATATAACCGAGGATTTCCGAGATTCAAACAATTTCCGTTCACTAACGAAAATGAATAATCACCAATCGGTTTTCAATACGCTTGGCCCTTACAGCTTCGGAAATTTTTGGTACCTCTGGTCTTGACATATCATAGGAAGAAAGGACTTTTCGACTGTTTAGGAGGCATTATCGTGGTGTCAAATTTAGTGAACTTCGGTCAGTCGTAGTTTAATGTGTCGATCCTTGTCCCAAATTTTGTTTAGCAAGCGATAAGAAAAAGAGCCGATTTCAGAGGATTATTTGGAGGCATGTCAGCGATTTCAGGCCTGAAGTTGCCTACCTTTATATCAAAATCATTGCATACATTTGAGGACATTTGATCTTGGTGGTGACCAGTATATGGGTTCGTCACTACTGCGCTTGCGCAGTATAATGAGTTTCCAAGATGGCGGACTTAGAAAAAAACATCACGTCCCCCGAAACGTTTCATGAACGAATACAGTGAAGAGAAACC
>JANTNT010212496.1:0-15704 GCA_024752375.1 Entacmaea quadricolor
TTAGAAGAGATTCACGGTTTATTGTACAAGATGCAAAGACACGTTGAAATCCAACAATTCCAAGGGGAAAATGTATTCCGTAAATAAATGTCCAAAATACTGTAGTGAATGTGTTTTTTGTTTTATTGATTGAACGAAAATGCTAATGAACGTTTGAAAACGTAAATGAACCCACGCTAACATATAAATGATTGTCCAATTCTATGCAAAATTTCTTAATGAACGTTCCTTCGCACTCTTGTATCTCTATTCGCGTTATTGTATGTTTGCACGCTCTAATGACAATGCTTCTTCGCTCGAATGAATATTCCTTCGCGGTTAATGAACAACAAAAGGTGTATAATATTGATTGGTAGACAGCGAACAAAAGCTAGCTCTTTCTTAGACCTTTTCCGAGCACATTTTCCCACGAGACGCGGCAAAATGAAACGTAAATCGTCATAGAAACGCTCTAATAGACCTAACCGCGATTTCGTAATGTTTTCCCATTTCAGACCACGTGTCATTCCCTTGAGAAATATGTCTTTGATTTATGGCAATACTTGAGAGGATACATTAATATGAATATAAATTAAACAACGAAATAATGCTCAAGAGAATGACACGTAGTCTGAAATGGGAAAACATTACGCAATCTTGGACTAGGTCTATTGACGTCCACTAAAACCTAGTTTACTTCTCCACGACAAATTCATGATTTTGCTCGTGCTATTGAGAAAGAAACGATAGATAAGTAAATGCGTTCGGTGTATATAGAAAGAAAGAATGAATAAAGAGAAAAATAGCTTTTTTAGCCCTTGGCGGGAATCGAACCCCACATCTTCGGTTTACTAGTCCGACGTGTTACCTGTACACCACAAGGACTGACCACGCTGGCAACGCAGCAAGTTAATGCAATGTACGAGGAAACTGCAGGGATCCCAGGTCAATTTCCGCCAAGGGCTCAAAAAATATTTTTTTCTCTTTATTCATTCTTTCTTTCAATTGAGAAAGAATGTACTTGAGCTAATGAATTTACGTTTCTTGGTGAATAACTGTCATTAAATGCAAATTTGTCAACAGGCGTTACTGAATGTCGAAAGGAGCTATTGTTTGTCAGTTGACTGTTGAATGTTAATACATATCTAAATGTAGTTATTAATGGCTTGTTCCACGCTAATAAAATTTGTTATGGTATTAATGAAAGTATATCCACCTTATTGAAACAGCTATTGACACAAATGAATGTATTTTCTTTTAGTGAACAGCAAAAGGTGTACTAAAGACGCGCCTACAAGCCACGCGGCTTCTTTCTCTAATATTCCTACTCAAAAAAAAAAAAAAAAAAAAAAAAAGAAAGAAAAAAAAAACCCTAATTCAAATACGCGCTCTTAGCTGCTGGTAATTACATTCTTTAACTCGAATTTTGTATTGATTTGTTTATTTAAGTGTATGTTGATTTGCCTACATCAGCCACTAAATATGGCAAAAGTTATTTCAAAGCTAATGTCCCCTGTGATCTCTACAACAAACTAGTTCGACGCTATATAGGGCTCTGACTCAAATAGTTAAAACAAATATGTTTCGACATAAATATTACTACGCGTAAGACTTTAATATATCAAGTTAACGCAAAATCCCTAAAGCTACTTAAACCAAACAATATTAGTACGGCGTAGGTTTTGCTTATAATGTAAGGCCTGTTTAAACGTCTAATCATGTGCTGATCGTAATTAGATCAAAGGAGGCCGTCAAATGATCTTTTGTTTGTAATGTATTCGGTACATGAAAAGTTCGACGCTTGAAACAGGCCTAAGTTAAGATAAGTTGAACGCTCCGATGAGGACTTTCATGATTTTAAGTTATCCTATTTAGATCAAACAGGATGTGATGCCAACGTGTTTTGCTGCTGTTCTTCTGAAAAAAGGAAATATAGAAAAACGAGCAGTTAGAAATAATATAAAGAGATGAAGAATAATTTGAACGCGATATATAGAATGACGACAAAGAGAATAAAACGGTAGCAGCAATACAAAAGATGAGACAGAAAGCCAAATAATCAAATTGGGAGAAGTCTAAAGTGTACAAACCATTGTTAATAGGAGCTATCTTATTTTGACGAATTTGAAGTCCTGCAGCAAATGGAGCTCTTGCAAGCATGTGACATATAGTGGACAAGCGATGCCAGATGAGAGTAGTAAATTGAATTGCAAGGATGATCCCGTATATGGCAAGAAACAGAAAGCCAATTACATTGGTACCATAGACTTTAAGGTTTTCCTATTAAATAGCAAAACTCATCAATAATTTAACATTCTTGTGTCATTGATATTATTACTGAAATTGGCCAGATGGACGGATCGATACCCAGTGAAACACCCGTGAAAGCTGACTAGACTAGACTAGACCAGAAATTTCCCTCTGGTTTTCTTTTGGTCATCCAGATTCATGCACGGTGTTTACATACATTTTATACATGTTCTATTGTTGTACAATACAGCTAATTTTAACATACCTGTTAACCTGCAGTTCTGCATTAAATTACTATGGATTTCACTGAAGTGTGGTATGCATTAAAAAGATATACCGCCTCTCAGACAGTAAACGCCTACGACTCCGCCCACTCTGTTCCGATTTGTCTACATTCCTTCGTGTGACGTCACATCCTCTAACATCAGCTGACATGGAGGTCAGCAAGCTAAGAAGTGACAACCTCTAACAAATGATTTTCGGAGTTTATTTGTAGACGAAATACCTGGAAGCGGCAGGGATGTTGTGAAAAGGATTCCCTGGAAACTTTTTAAATGTCGCAAGGAAACTTAGAGAACTGAGAAGTTCCTTCTCGACTAAATGTGATTAAATGCAAAAGAAATGCAGAGAAATCGTGTATCCGAGTAGACGGTCTGTATTTTTAATGCATATGTTGCAGTGAATTTTTGAATTAGTTAATTTTTAAATTTCATCTAGTTTATTTTAAAAATAAACTAGTTTGATAATTTCAAACTAGTTTATTAAAAAAAACTATTTTGATGATTTCAAACTAAATGATTTAAAAAAAAAACTAGTTAGAAATTATCAAACTTGTTTGTTTTAAAAATAAACTACTTAGAAACTATTGAACTAGTTTATTCTTAAAAATATTCCAGTTAGAAATTATCTAACTAGTTTATTTTTCTAGCTAGTTCAATTTAAATGGATTCTTCTAACTGTTTATACTTCAGTTCGTTGAATTACTGGTAGATTTACTAGATAAATTCCTCGGGGTTAGGTTCAGGGTGAATATTAGGGAAGGCCATATATTTATAGTACCCTTGGGGTTAGGTTTAGGGTGAATATCAGGGAAGGCTATATATTCATAGACCTTGGGGGTAAGGTTTAGGGTGAATATCAGGGAAGGCCATATATTTATAGTACCTTGGGGTTAGGTTTAGGGTGAATATCAGGGAAGACCATGTATTTATAGTGTCCTTGGGTTAGGTTTGGGAAAGAAATTCTAAGTTTCAACTACCATGGGTTATGAGGTGTTAAAGGTGTTTATTTGAGATTTTGTTGAGTACATTTGAATATAAGATCCCTTAAGTGTAAAGAACATTATCTCCTTTTACAAGATTTAATCGCTTCGAAGGACTTCGATATATTTACTGATATACTTATCTGAATCTTGGCTTGATGAAAACGTGCTTGATTGTGAAATTCAAATTCCCGGCTATTACATCCACAGGATTGGCAGAACTCACAAACCAGGAGGAAGGGTATGCGTCTATGTCAAACAACAATTTAAAGTCCAGAACCTGGTCGACATATCTGGTATTTTTCCTTCTGGCCTTCATCAATTATGGCTTAAAATACAGATACGAAATTTACGTTCTTTCCTAGTCTGCACCGTGTATCGACCACGTGATTTTTCGCTATCTTTGGCGTTCTAAGAGGAATTAAATAATTCCCTCATTTCAGCTCTAACCGACGACAAATCTGTTTTCATTCTGGGAGACTTAAACTGCAACCTTTTAACTCCAACAGATGCAGCAGCAAAAGCATTGACAGTCTTCAACTCTTCACTTTATTTGACTCAATTAATTACTCAACCTACAAGAGTTACTCCAACTTCAGAATCTCCAATTGACGTCATCATGACATCAAACGACAAACTGGTTATAAAGTCAGGTGTAATTCCTACCTCAATAAGCGATCATGACGCTATTTTTGTCAGTCTGCGATAATAAAACACCCGTCAAAAAGCTATATACACTACCTCTAGATCTTTTAAAGGGTATGACCGTAAAGCCTTCCAACAAGCCATGTCATATGTTCCATGGTCAACTGTTTTGTTGTCTTTCGATGATGTAGACGACAAACTGTTTGCATTTAATCGTCTCTTCAATGATGTTTGGATGCTTTTGCCCCAATTAAGACTTTTAAACTTCGTGGTAAGCCAAATCCTTTTATCACTCCTGAGATTAAAAGCCTACTGAAGACAAGAGATTATTGGAGGGATATTGCCAGAAGGTCAAATGACCCATTATCTTGGTCTGTGTATAAGAACTTTAAGAAGGAAGTCAAAAGGGAAATTAGAATTTCTCAAATGGAGTACGTTAGAAATCAGATCAAAACAAATTCGAACAATAGCAAGTGTCTCTGGAAAACTATAGGAATGTGCATTCCATACAAATTACATAATAATAATAATAATAATAATAATAATAATAATAATAATAATAATAATAATAATAATAATAATAATAATAAATCATACAGTAAAGATGACATAGTTGTAGCGAACGAATTTAATCAATTCGTTCAATCTGTTGGCTTAGAAACTAACAAATCGATCCAGTCTATCATACGAAATACAAGTGACTTTACTCCAGCAGAATTTATTCCATTAATCCAACCAATTGCTGATCAGTTTTTCTTTCAAAAGGTACAGGCTAGTGAAATTGAAAGAATTGTGATGTCGATACCATCCTACAAATCTCCTGGCCACGATAAGATTCCTGTTAAAGTTTACAAAGATTGCCTACCCTCAATCCTTCCATCAATTTCCGAGCTTATAAACACCTCACTTTTGAACAGCTCATTTCCAAGTTTATGGAAAATTACAGAAGTCATCCCGATTCCAAAAACTGACGATTATGAATTGGCAAGTAACAACCGTCCCATATCGCCATTACCTTTCTTATCAAAGGTGTACGGTCCAGTAGCACAGAATCAAGTGACTTCATATCTGACATCTTATGACAGACTTTCACTAACACAAAGTGGTAATAAGAAACACCATTCAACCGAAACTTCAATTATTCACTCAAATGACTTTATCCTAAACGCTATCAACAAAAAGAAACTCACTGCTATGATATTTATTGATATGAGTAAAGCCTTTGACAGCCTTAACCATGATTTACTCCTTCAGATACTGCAGCATGTGGGATTATCAGACAAAGCTGTCTCCTGGTTCAAGAGTTACCTCTCTTTCAGATGTCAAGCTGTACGCATCAACTCAAGCCTGTCTGACTTCTTGCCCGTCACGACTGGAGTACCCCACGCTTCATCCCTAGTCCGCTGTTGTTCAGCGTGTACGTGAATGATCTTCCACTGTCCCTTATAAGATCTAAGGTTGACTCATGTGGACGACACCAAAATTTATCTATCTTTTAAGCTGAATGATAAAGAATCATCAATATCAGATCTTCAACAAGATCTTATATCTATTCGTAATTGGTGTTTAAATAATTCACTGATAATTAACCCAGGAAAGTCTAAACTCATGGTATTTGGATCGAGATAAATGCTTTCTCGTCTAAATGGCTTCAACGTATCTCTCTTGGGCAAGGAACTAACTCCTAGCGATTGTGTACGTGACCTTGGGGTATACCTAGATCCATACTTATCCTATGATGATCATATCACAAAAACAGTCGCCTCCTGTACATCACTTTGACAAATTGATAAGTTAAGCATATACTTGACAAGCAAACTCTCAAATTGGTGATTAACGCCCTTGTTTTTAGCCGTCTTTTCTATCGTTCTTCCGTATGGTCGAATACTACAATGAAAAATATTCACAGATTACAACTTGTTCAGAACTTTGCTGCCCGCATCGTTGCACACAAGCGTACGTTCGACCAAATTGATTCAATTGATTACCTGTCAAAGATCAACTGTACATCAGGGACGTTACATTGGCATTTAAGTGTATGTCAGGCCTAGCCCCTAACGTACCTAAGCGACCAGTTTGTTAAGCGTGATAACATAAGCAAACGACAAACAAGGAATTCTCAAAAGCTAAATATTCCATTATATAGAAAAGCCAGTGGGCAAAGGTCCTTTTATTACAGAACCTTTGGAATAATTTGAAAGACAATATTAAATCAAGTATTAATGTTAAGACTTTTAGGAATAAAATTAAAGGGGATTTTTTAAATAAATTTAAGGGAGGGCAATAAAGGAAATATTAGGGTTTGGGAGAGGGATGGGAGGAAGATGGTGGACGGGGTATGTATGTATGTATGTATGTATGTATGTGTGTGTGTGTGTGTGTGTGTGTGTGTGTGTCTGTGTGTGTCTGTGTGTGTGTCTGTGTGTGTGTCTGTGTGTGTGTCTGTGTGTGTGTCTGTGTGTGTGTCTGTGTGTGTGTCTGTGTCTGTGTCTGTGTGTTGTCTGTGTGTTGTCTGTGTGTTGTCTGTGTGTGTGTCTGTCTGTCTGTCTGTCTGTCTGTCTGTCTGTCTGTCTGTACATATTTTGTTACCTTATCAAATTTTAATGCCAGACAAGTTTATTAATATCTTGTAAATTTTCACTAAAGTGAAATTTCAAATATATTGTTCAATATTTTTGTCGCTAAAGAATAACGTATTTCCTGTCACCTTTGTTAAAATTTTACCATATTTTGCTGCGTCTCTAGATTTCCAGAAGAGCGCTGAAGTGGATAAATCGTATAATCGTATATACCTCCGATTTTACAATTTTAAAAGATCTTGATGGACCTGATTATGATTCATATTATTTCTCGTTCTAAAAAGATCTCACAAGAGATAAGCTTATATGTAGAATCGTAAGAACGGTATAACAGAATTGTAAATTTGTAGAATCGGAAGAATCGTAAATCGTAAATAGAAAGGCTCGTACCTTTTCAAGAGATAATTTGTAAAATCATAGATGAATTTTACTCTAGATGAATTGTGAGACAAAAATTATCTAGGTGAAATTTAAAAATTGAAATCCAAATTCAAACTGCAACACATACCAAACTTTGGTGAAATCCATAGTGTATTTCATATTACCTTATCCAGAATCGAATCAAGGACCTCTAGAATACTACGCCCACTACTTATCCACTACTCTAAATCACAACTTATTGAAATGATCATTTGCATTAAAGTTTGAAGTGTGTTATTTCACCCATCTTGTTGGAAACTTTTTCAATGTCCTCATGGATTTGATAATAGTTTCCATTCCTACCCTGCTAGTACGTGTACTTTTATTCTTTAAGTATGCCTGACCATTGTCTTTAACCATGACGTGCTATACCTGCCTTCAAATACTCGTTTTCGTCGTAGATAATAAATAAAAGCATTTCATTCCTGGGCCTCGTTTGCGTGATTCTGATCTGATGGACCCATAGGGCCATGCAAACAGATAATGTTTTGGATGATTTTGCCCCAATTAAGACTTTTAAACTTCGTGGTAAGCCAAATCCTATCATCACTCCTGAGATTAAAAGCCTACTGAAGACAAGGGATTATTGGAGGATTATTATACGAATGTCAACGCCGTCCTTTTTTCACCTGGCAATTTTTTAAAGCCATTCGTTAGCTTTTTTAGCAACTTTGCGAGATCTTCGTTTTTGATAATGTACCTTTGCGACTACAGAGCTTTGTTCCTGATCTTTGGAGATCGTACCCTGTTCATTACTGTCAAGTTGTTTCCGGCGGACAGTTTCGATATTTTGTCGGTATCGCATCAGATAAATGTACTTGCCTGTTGCATAAAGTACTAATTTACTCGTCCATGGTCCAATACACGACTTGCATATCTTACGGAGAGCTTGGAACGAGTAACATGAAAACGAGGACACAAAAGCCCAATCATTTTAATGGTAAAAAAATATGACACGTTTTTGTTCTAATTTATCAATTAATAATTATACCGTGAAATTATAGACGTATTGTGAATTTTGAATGGATAAATACAACTAATTGAGCTTCTATTCTGATAGCGTGTTTAAGTTAGGCCTTTCAGGCCTCGATACCAGGAGATATGCAAGTTGTGTATTTTTTACTTTGCTCGCCTCCGTGTCGTGTCAAGAGAATAAAATCTCTGTCTGACCTTGATAAGCAGATAAACAGCTATAACATTAGTGGCAAATGACAATTGTGAAGAAGTCCTCTTTTCAGGTGTTTGCAGGCACACTTGCACTCTTTCGTATCGCAGAAGCTAACAGGTTATCATTTGAAAAAAACTCGTCCAATGTTTCTTAATGTACCTGACCTTCGAGAATTTCAATGTTCGGATCTTTGGTCTATTGTAGTCTAATCATCATTGCCACTGTTTAGCGAGCCCTTTTCAAATAAACTTCTGTACGCGTGTCGTGAATCTTTCGAAAATCGATCCAGTATTATGCGCGAATTTTACCCGACCTTGTCACCGTGTTAGCGCCAATGCATCGATTGTTGCAGAAGAACGTCCAGTTTACATGGTCAAATAAAGAGGTACGTTGCTTTGAATCCGTGAAAAAGATGTTGTTGGAAGAGAAGGTTCTGACGCACTATGACCCTGATCTTCCCTTGATTATGGCTAGTGATATTTCGTCTTACGGTTTTGGAGCTGTCCCGTCGCACTGCTTGCCCGACGGAAGCGAGAGGCCGATCGCGTACGCATCTCGTTCACTGCCTAACACAGAAAAGAAGTAAGCACCAATCGAGAAAGAAGCACTTTCTCTCGTTTGGGGTGTTACAAAGTTCCAAACCTACTCAGAAGACAGCACCTTCACGTTAGTCACAGATCATAAACCCCTCAAGTATATAAAAGACCCTTGTAAGGCGGTGCCAGTCACAGCTGTCGCTAGACTACAGCGATGGTGCATCTTCCTGGGTGCTTTCTACTACATTATTGAGTAACGAGGAACCGAAGAGCACTATGAAGATGGACTATGCCACTTGCCATTGGCTGTATGCGCGGAAGATAGACCAGATAAAGTCGCAATGTTTCAGATGGGTATTGTGGACGCACTTTCAGTCACAAAAGACCTCAGACCTCAAAAGACAAACCAGAATGGATCCAACCCTCTCTCGAGTAATGGAACAAGTCCAAGTGGGGTGGCCAGAGACAGAGATACCCACAGAAATAGCACCACTCAAAAGCAAAAAAAGACGAAATCACGGCACATCAAGAAATCCTGATGTGGGGGAGGCGGGTTATTGTGCCCTCCAGCCTCAGACATAGCGTTCTCGAAACGATCCACGAAGGACACATAGGCATGGTCAAGATGAAGGGTCTTTCTCGCGGATATGTTTGGTGGCCAAACATCGACAAGGATATCGAAAGAACCGCGAGAAACGGTGAAGGTTACCAAGAGATAGCGAACAGTTCGTCTCGTTCACCGCTGCATAGATGGGAGTATCCCGCGCTGCCCTGGCAAAGGTTACACATCGACTTTGCAGGACCTTTTCAAGAATGCTTCTCGTCTGTGTGGATGCTCACACCAAGTGGCCTGAAATTATAGTCATGAAAGGAACCACTGCTGAGGACACAGTATCTGCGCTTCATGATACCCTCTCTAGGATTGGGCTACCGGAACAGATTGTCTCGGACAATGGTTTGCGTCTGAGGTGTTCAAGAGGTTTACTGAAGCAAATGGCATAAGACATGTTACTGGAGTACCTTATCATCCATCCACCAACAGTTTGGCCGAAAGGTTAGTTCAAAGTTTTAAACGTCCAGTTAAAGCTGACAAGTCGGAGAGGATCCTTCAACACAAGCTTGTTAGGTTCCTACCAGCATATCGAACGGCTCCACACGCTGTTACCGGGCTTAGTCCAGCCCAAGACAAGACAAGGCTTGACCTCCTGATGCCAAGTGTCAAGAAAAGCGTAGATGGCAAGTTGAGAGTAGATCCTTGATGGAATTTCATCCGGGGCAGAGTGTTTGGATACGCAACTATCGAGAAGGACCAAAATGGTTACGTGGTACGGTTCTCGAGCGGACAGGCCCATTGTTGTAGCGGTTAAGAAAAGAAGATCAAGTCTGGAGGCGTCACGTGGAACAACTCCGCGAGGATAAAAACAGCTCGAACAATGAAGAGCAACGCGAAGATATCCTGTTCTGTCCTTTGGAGTTTGACCCTTTGAAAGGGACTTCGTGCCCTATTGTTTAATCTCCATGGGGATTTCTTTATATTTGTTATCCCCTAGCTCAGAGTTTGAGAAGGTTCCATTTTCAAAACCTGTGGAAGCTGCGACCATTGCTACAGATGCAGAAGGGGCTGCGGTTCCACCTACGACTGATACCTTACCTAAGGCTCAGGAATCTGCTGTTAAGACAACTCCTTCCGGAAGAGTTGTCCGAGGTCCTGTGAAACCACAAAGACTATGAACACTAGAACTAAGCATTGTTAGCTTAAGAAAAATAGGAAACGTTGGGTTAGAAACTTAGGGGAAGGAGTATGGGTTAGAGAGATACATGTGCTTCGAGTAGCTGTAAACTCGAGAGAATGAAAACACTCAGGTTCGTTCATTGTGGTGTCTCGTTTGTCAGCAATACGTGACACGTCAATCGTACTGCACTTTGGAAAAAAAGATACTTTTCTCCATGTGTTTTCTGCATCCTCTTTGTGTTTCAATTCCATCGTGATCGCAGGTTTGAAACGGGCAGTGAAAAGGATATCATCAGTATAAATGAAGCTTTTTCGGCTTTGAGAGTGCACCATTAATCTTAGACCAATCGATATATCTTGTATTCATGTTCATTTTATGCAAACTGCTCGACGCACTTTTACAACTTTTATAACAGTTTTATCCCAAGAGATTAGAAACAAATGTCCAAACTCATTTCCTATTGCCCAGACCTGTTTAAACGTGCAAGATTGTTCTTTGCTTTTTAAATATCTACTGAATACCATAAAGGATGTAGGCCCATTACAACTTGCTCTGTATTCTTAATGACATTGTACTTGGTATGCCAATTTGTTAAGAACATTTCACTTTGAAACATTGTTTGATAAGACAAGGAAATGTCTTTATCTCTCCCATATAGGTTACGCAATTGAAAACTGGTCTGCTCAAGGTATCGGTAATTTAATTAGAGAATCTTTAACAATGGGCCACTAAATATATTTTGAATTTGAATTAGTACGATAAACATATTATTTAACATGATATGTGAAATTTACTTCCTATTTCATATCGGCATGAAATGAAAGATTTAGAATATTTCAAAGTGTAGTATTGGTCATTATAACATTGCTTTCGAGTAGTTTGCGAAGCCTCGTATTAGCCATAGATAACTCACTAATCACCAATTACCGCCAACCGGACGACTCAATTGGTTGGACGCCGGTCTGTACGTTGTGCGGGAGACCAACAAGTGAGGAGACAGAACTGCCTTTGTAATTAAATCTAAAGAAATGCTTAGACTTTAGAGGCTCGGATAATCACTTTAAAATGTGGCGGTCCCGTCTTTCCATACTTCACCCGACTGACCAATATCGGAGGGACGTAAAAGAACAACTAAGGACGTAAAGAAAGTCTGGTGATGAGCTGAGTGTCTGAGTTCTGTACTAATAATATTTGGGATGCGTTAAGGAATTCTTAGGTGATGAGATTTGGTGTTGTGCCCTGTAGGGGACCTTGTGTTCTGTTGCACTCCACTTGCCACGCCAAACGAACGAACGAACGAATTAGTTTTCAACCGAATTACAAGTCCTATAACAACGTTTAAGGTTGTAAACATAGTATCATTGATGAAGTTGTCGAAGATGATGCACTGTAATTAGGATGTTAATTAATGTTGATGGACAATGACGTACATCATTACTGTAATTATTTTTTATATGGTATAGTATAAATACATCAAAATGGGCAAGGTTGCACTAAGATCTACACCAATAGGTTTACCCCAATCCTAACCTGACAAATGAAACGATAGAACGAGTAGACAATAAAATCTATTGTTTGATTTAACGAAATAGTTATATTAATGTCTATTTCTTACGTGTCTGTTTAGTGTGCCAAGGATGATCATCCACATCGCATTAGCAATAGCAAACACCATAAGTACAGAGTTTCGCAGGTCTTTTAATTTCTCTTTAAGTTCATTCACAGCACAAAATATGGCAGATTCGGGAAGAAGGCAATCATTACGCAATTGTTTCCAGAACGTTTCTTGATTCGATTCCATTTTCGACAGACCAACTTTGTTAACCTCTTCTCGTACACGGAGAATTTCTTTTTGAGCTAGAAAGTTGGACAAAAAGTTACTTAATTTAAAACGAATATCATTTGTGATGAATACATGAATCGCGAATCTCGGGTCGCGTTGCATTGCGGAATAGAGTTCAAAGTCCAATCGGGCATAAACTAGTTTGAGTCCCATACCTTTATACTAAAGGTGGGTGATTTTATAGCTTTTCCATCGTTCTATGTAGGGAATTGTAGTAGTATATTTGTATCTCTGATTGTTTATTTTAGAACTTAAAAATGTTTCTTATATTTACACCGTTGTATGCTCATTACGCCGACTGCTTCAATTCGGTATACAAGTACCATTTTTTATATGTCTGGCATCACTCTTAAATTATAAAAACCATAATTTCCATAAAAACCATAATTTTGATGAAATTAAACTTTTATTCAGATGAGAAGAATTTTGAAGGTTTATACTTTAGTATTACATCATGTTTTCACCGAGATGAACAAACGTACCGTAGACAAAGAAATGACCTGAGTTTCACATATGAGCGGTTTTAAAGAAATTTAGGAAAGCGCTCAAATCTCACTAACAAGCGCTTAGTCACAAATGCACAGTCTCAAAAATAATTCGTTCTCGTTTATACGAAGGAGACAGTCCCTGAAACACTCAAGGTAGCTAACTAATAGGTAAATAAAGATTGTGGCGTATCCTAAATCATTTTATAAGCTCACCATACACAAAATTGAGCGATTTCTTTCAACACATCAATATGAAGAAAAAATAATATTTTCGCAAATAATTAGAATTTAAACATACAGAATTTTATGATTTTACAATCTGTTTTGTCAGATACCATAGTTTTGCAAAATGTAATTGTTTGTTGTAGATCTGATCGAATGCGCTCAGTATTTAAGTTTTTTTCATGTTTTCATGTTTCGTTTTCGTTGCTATGGCAACGCGTACCCCAATAAAATGTATCTTATATAAAGCTTCAGGCTAGGCCTTATAATTGGTGTGAGTCTGAATCCAATCGAGCTAGAAGAAGTTAGCGATAGGCCGTTCAAAAATATCAGTATGGCAGTCCAGAAACTGGAGGGAAACACTATAACTGTATTTTTACGGTCGATATTTTAAGTATTTCCAACAGTAGATGCATCTTCATACACGTATAAACTAATACTTCGTAGATTTAAATATTTATAAACAAACAAACAAACAAACACACACACACACACACAAAACAAAAACAAAAACAAAAAGTAAACAATCAGAGATAAAAATGTACTATTACAATCCCCCACATATTTATTCTGGTAAAATGGGATTTTTAGAACGATGGAATAGCTACACAATCACCCACCTGTAGTGGGAATACGTTGGACTCGAACCGGTTTATGCCCGATTGGACTTTGAGCTCTATCCCACAATGCAACGCGACCCAAGATTCACGACTCGTGCATTGTGACAGGCTGAAAAATAAAGCGACTTGCTTTGCATATTCTTAAACCTAACTGCTATATGTGCTTATACATAACTTCGAAAGATGTACCTGATGTCATGTGGAACAGACGTGCCTCTGATCGCTCTCATCGCTCTAACCTACTGGTTTTACTAGCCTTTGCATACTTAGTAATTTCAACTATAAATGAGCTTATTGTTAGCCTTTTTGGCTCCTCGATTAATTTCTTGTCCAGTTATAACATTTTGGCCTGCTCTCACGTGGAAACCAGTTATTTGAAACTATCGAACATCATATCCCAACTATATATTATCGTACGCTGTCATTGGTCAAAAGTGGTCACGTGTTACATTTTCAGCGGACGGCTATCCTGCGATATCCCCCGTCTTAGGTGATATCCGTCCTATCAAAAACGTTAAGCGTTTTTTGTAAAGACAAAAGCCATGGAAAACAAACAAAATCGTTTTTTAAATACTACCGATAATGAGATTAAGAAACTTGTCGCAGAGGCAACACCAGGAAATACGAAAAAGTCAACTAAATACGCTGTGAATGTGTTTTACGATACACGTAGGAAAATTGCTGTCAACGTTAAGATTAGTAACTTGAAAATCTAAGGAAAACAGTTATTCTAATATACACACAGCATGTTCAATAAAGATAGTTCTCTCTCACCGAATTGACTGTTTTTGCTCGCAACCTGGAGTAAGTAGAAAAACCTTTGATATAATTTCTGATCCTCGTTGACCAATTCCAAGAGCGTTGTTCATCAGCAAGCCAACTATCAAGTTCGATCTGCAGCTCTGAATTTCTCCAATTCCTCGTTTCATGGCTGCAACGTTTACTTTAGTTCTCAGCAGAATAATTAAGAAATCTTACTTTGTGAAATAGGATATTAAGATCGTGTGATATGTGTAAAACCAACACAAACTAAGATTCATTGTAGCTTGTTGTGAACCAGTTTTGCTGCAGACCCGCTTGTCAAAAATTAACCAATCATATTGCGAATAAAAAGGTTTCAACCAATCACATCGCGCGTAGTTCTTACCGTGCACTTTCCTTTGCCACCAAAATAAAGTAAAGTCGTTGGGATATAAAATAAATAAACCCCTTCTTGGCTCACTGGGATATGGGCTGATAATGTCCTCGAATGAGAAATGGTCCTCAAAATATCACACATGTCCTCGCTTCTCGACCAAATATTCCTTTTTCGGACCATTTCTAATCCCTGGACATTATCAGCCGATATTTCAGCCGCCAAAAGGGGTTTATTTACTAAATATGCGCCATGCTCGTCTCTTCGCCCGCGTTAATGGATACTATTCATCAAGAATCAACTACTATTCTAATTCTACTGCAAGCTTTAACCAAACTCTCCTTGTTTTAAGGGGTGATATAGCCCTAAATCCTGGTCCTTAGACTCTTAAATTTAACACTTCTTCGTTACATGACATTCCTGGACTGGACTTTCCTTCGAAGGGTTTGGTACTTGGGGCGTGGAACGTTAACAGACTAAGTGATGAAAAATCCCAACAAATTAAGGTAATCCTAAATTCTCATGAAATTGATGTTTTATTTCTTATTGAAACATTTTTGAAACCTCAAATACCTGATAAGTAGACATTAATTCGCTTTTCTTATATAAAGTGGCCATATTAGGTTTACATAAGTAGTAGTGTTGGGGCAGTACGGGCCCGGTTTTGGACTGGAAAAGGACGGGCAAAGGACGGACAGGGACGGGCAATGGACGGACAGTGACGGGCACATTAATTATTCATCAAAGCATTAGCATAAAAGGACGGGCAAAGTGTTTATGCGTTGCCATGACAACTGAGTGACGTCATAGGACTATTGTTAGACA
>JANTNT010212607.1:2782-15691 GCA_024752375.1 Entacmaea quadricolor
GCGACTGACTCTCATACATAGAGAACACGATATAAATAATGAACACATTTTGTTTCGTTCAGTTCCATCAGATCATTGATCATCAATGGCGAGCTGCGACTGACTCTCATACATAGAGAACACGATATAAATAATGAACACATTTTGTTTCGTTCAGTTCCATCAGATCATTAATCATCAATGGCGAGCTGCGACTTACTCTCATACATATAGTTCTTTTCAAATTTTAGTGGTCTTTTTCCATTTTGTAGATATGCTAATTTTTGGAATCTGACAGACCTTTGAATAAAGAATTGGCGTGTTATTCTTTAATTTGAATTAATTAAGGTGAAAGAAAGAGGTGCTGTCTATTTGTTAAAAGTATTTTTCTGTATACAAAAGAGAGATCAAAGAACAAAAGAGTACCTCAACCTGGCAAAACTTATGCCAAAAACGCTCTTGTGCCGCTAAAACGGACAGCCCTATTACGGAATAATTTTCGATTATAATTAAAGATTACAAACAAACGAGACTAGTTCAAAAAAAGACAAAGGGGGTTTGTCTTTTAAACTAGTCTGTTTTTATTTAGTGTGTGATTGACACTTGGAAATGTATTAAAGATATTGTGTTTGCTACTTCAAGTGTGAATGACTCGGGAAAAAAATAAAATAAAATAATACCATCATAAATACGATCTAGCGCTCGTTTCACACTGGAGTTCCCCAGTAGCTCAGTGGTTAGAGCGCCTGTCTAGATTGCAGGAGATCGTGGGTTCGAATCCCAGCCTGGAGGACGACTTGGATTTTTTCCGAGTCATTCACACTTGAAGTAGCAAACACAACATCTTTAGTCTGTTTTTGTTTGCAATCTTTGATTATGCGCATGTAAAATTCTCAGTTCATTCTCATGATGACTACTGGAGAAATATTACTCAAATCATGAAATTCCTTCTCATTCTAGCTTTCATATTTAAACTGTATGCCACATCATTTTTGAACATCTAAATTCTGACTCCCTAAATTTCAGTGTTTGATTCACTTAAAGGTACTGGTTAGATTTAGGCCCAGATGATGTACATTGGACCATATCAGACACCGGCTGGGCTAAATGTGCTTACGGCTGCCTATACGGACCGTGGAACCAAGGAGCGTGTGTGTTTATCCACGATGCGCAATTCGAACCCAGGAACGTCCTTGAGATGCTTGAGAAGTACCCCATTAGTACGTTATGTTCCCCTCCTACAGGATACCGCATGATGGTCCAACATGACCTGACGAAATTCCGTTTTCCTAATCTGAGGCACTGCTTAAGCGCAGGGGAGCCTATCAACCCAGAAGTCATGGACGAGTGGAAGCTGGGGACTGGGCTTGAGATTCGAGAGGGATATGGACAGACTGAAACGGTAAGAGAAGGAGGCCTTGTCAAGCTAATAAGGAGATTTGACATATGAAATGATAAAAAATATACCTGAAGAAAATGAGGAATAAAACATGAAGAGAAAATTAAGAAGCCATTTGAGTGTTACGGTCATTATTTAAGTCGGAGGGGGGAGGAGGAGAAACTGGGGAGGTTCTTGAAAATTTTTGGAGAGAAATTGGGGGTCTTGAAAGCTAAGAAAGACGTTTAAAGGGGGTACCTGAAGTCCCTTTGATAATTTACATAGTCCCAAAGGGAGGCTCCCGAAAAAATGCTGTTAGGGTGGGGTCTCGAATTTTTTTGGCATCAAAGGCAATTTCTCCTCCACCCCCTCCCCTTTGACTTAAATAATGACCAGTCCCTAACGTACCGCGTAACTAATTTGAACAAGAAATTAATTTGAAACTCAATAGAGTCCTAAAGTGATTATTAAAACGACTGTAAGAGGCTTGTTTTCAACGTTTAAAATTTAAAGTTAAAAATAGTGACGTCACTCTGTTGCGCAGTGTCCAAGCATATGCTTCACCTGTAAAAATGAAATCCGAAGTATTACGTCAGTTCATATCACGGGTAACCCAAACGTAGAGTTAAGCTCGTGACGTCATCAGTTTTTCAGTTGAAAAGTTATAGATTTCAATAATGCAAAAAAAAAAAAAAAATTCTCCATAATTCTAGTTTAGTAATTAGGAAACACTTTGCTACTTTTATTTTGTGCGGTTCGAAAATTTGCCTGTTTTCTTAACTCTACGCTTGGGCTGCCTGTGGTCGTACCATTGATGCTAAAAGCACTTTCTCTTCATACAGACACTTCTTTGTGGAACATTTCGTTGTATCGAAAATCGTCCAGGATCTATGGGTAAACCTGCTCCTGGCTACGATGTCAAGGTAATCAGGAAATCAATGCCAAATTTTAACAACAAATTTAAGCGCAAACCTCAAAAGTATAAATTTTTTAATACACCTCCAGGGCTATCCCGCAATCATTGTTCTACCTCCCTAGCTAATGTCGCTACGTCGGACAAGCTAAAATTTACTTTTGATACACGTCGTAGAACAGAAACCGATTGCTGAAAATTGTAAATGTCTGTCCAAAATTAAATTCATTCATACACTAAGAAAATTATCGTTATTAACTACTAAAACTCTTATGAACTTGAGTTTGTTGGTCGGAAATTCTATATTCCATTGGGGAAACAACCCATTGTTTGGTGATCGTTCAAGCAAAGCCAGGGATCGGTGTATTTGATGGGATTCAATCGGCTGAGTGAATCTTATCAATCTCTTTATCAACTTCAAATAATAATGGAATTTATCTCCCTATAATGCGAAAGGAGATATTAGAAGTTAACCCTTTCGAGAATCGAAATGTGGGCAAGGTGGTCATTGTGGGACTTCGTGGGAAGCAAGCCGGGTGGCGTAGCGGTGAGAGCGCTCGCCTGTCACCAAGACGAGCCGGATTCGAGTCCAGCAGGACTCGGTGTCGTATACAAGTAGAGTTGTTTGTTGGTTCTCTCCCTTGCTTCGAGGATTTTTCTCCGGGTTCTCCGTTTTTCATTCTCCGTCAAAATCAAGATTTCTAACTTCCAAATGGGATTCGTGTTACCAATTAGCAACTTTGCTAAATACGTAGAAACGTAAATTAAGTGGTTTTGTTTAGTTTTAGTATGTCTTATTTTTAGATCATAGATGATAGCTGTAACGAGTGTCCACCAGGTAATGAAGGTGATATTGCTGTCCGAATCAAACCACACAGACCACTAGGACTTTTCACCGAGTACAAAGTTAGTATTTGATTTTAAGTTCTAATTTATAGACAAAATAGATTTTACCATGTGATTACAGGTAGCCCAAGCTATCGTTATGTAATGTAACATATTATAAGAGAATGGAAATTACGAAATTATGAGTTACGAAATTGTATGACTATGGAAAAGTTTTTTTTATTGCACTGAGCTGCCGTGTGCGGGCCTGCGCTAATGCCGGCCAGCGGGAGACAACGCGCGAAAGGCTTTGGGACAATCTGAAACCGGATACATGATTTCCGGTCTCAAAAACAATACTCAGAGCCGGGATCCCTGCGGCGTTGTAAGCAAAATGGCCGACCAAGTGAATTGTTTTCACGATGCCTTACAACAATGCCTTGCACTTGAAAAATTGGACAAGAGGGATTATTTTTTAAAAAACAACATTATGAAGCTTTAAAAGCCGCTGTAGTCTCAAATAGAGATTTTTTGTATTCTAGATCTCTCTACTGGTTACGAGAAATCGTTGATATATCAACATTTACCTCATTGATTTGACTTCTACTTCACCTCTAAATGCGTGGACTATATGGATGTATGTATCCTAAAAGCCAATCGGGTACAAAGAGAGGATGAGAAAAGATTAGTTTTGTTTACGAGCGATAAGAAAGAGCCGTACAAATTTACAGACTCAAAAACCACCCTTAAAAACCCCAAAAAACACTCCGATGTTTTAAGTAACTATCTATCTCCCTATTCTCAAATACTGAACATTTTCTAAGGAGGTAACAGAAAAGATTGTTCACTCAGAAAATATACAAATATACAAAGTTTAAATCTTTACGAAACGGCGTTTAATTGCACAGGAAACACAAAAGTGCAAACACGGTACTTCTTTCATTGTTTATTTCATCCAATCACAAAACGGCCGGTTATGGATTGTCCCAGCCGCGCGTTGCCTCCCGCTGGCCGGCATTATTAGCGCAGGCTCTGGGGATGAGAATGCGTTGTTTTTAAAAACGCGAGCGCGCATGAAATAAACCTTGAACTCCCTATGGCCGAAATGCATTCTCGAGCTCAGAGCCCTGTCATTCTTACTGCGCATGCTCTACGAAATGCCATAGACTCTGGGAAACCCTATAATTCAATAGCTGTGATTATTTAATGGACAAAGACAAAAGAAAACGAAATGTCACGCGCTGATTGGCTCACGAGATATCATTGACGGCGAAATTTGCACTTTTTTGGTATCTTGCTTTGGACTACAAGATGCGATCATTTTTCGAGTTTTCACTCCAAATTCAAGGTTTAAAGCAAGTTATTTTATGTTGAAACATTATACGAAGATATAGTGGGATTGTAGTAATTTAATCTGTGTAACAAGATCGATTCAAGGTGGGCTAATTTTTTTTCAGCCCATTCATAGCTCCATTTTAAAGTAAAGCTACGACTGACACTTAAACAAAAACAACTCATTTCTTTGGATAAAATACATGCTGTGATTACAATTAGCAAATAATGTCAACGTTTTAGTCAATAAAACAATTGTTAGAAGTTTTTAGTTGTTTGTTTATTTAATACTTATATTAAGATTGCACAAATTTGCAGTCTAAGAAAGTTTGGTTTTGCTCTTTGCCGTGAAACGAATTTTAACTGCTGCTGGACTTGACTTCATTAGATATCAGCTCACACGTCCTTCATTTTGTTCACTTAGTCTCTCGTTAGAGAGAGAGAGAAAAAAGACAATAATAAAGGACCATCGGTTGTTTGAAGAAGACTGATAAATAAATTTACCTCCGTTACGAGAAGAATATAGACAAATCAGTCGAAACTATAAGCTTACAACTGAAAAATTAAGGGATTTCCCGAAACTTGTTGGTAAAACACCAAGCACAATTCTGAATTCATAATTCTGCAAATTTCAAAAAAATTTCTTTTAGCTATTTTTCAATGCTATGTTAATTTTACAACAACTTCAAATAACCCAAAAAGCCGCGATTATTTTCAAATTCGAGCATGCGCATTACATACCAGGTAGCCAGATTTTGGCTACCGGCGATCAGTGTTTCCCAGAGTCTCTGAGATTTCATCGAGGATGCGCAGTAAGAAAGACCGGGCTCTGGGGTCGAGAATAGCCGTACTCGAAAAATTCAACGGTTAGCTTTATTACCAAAACCTTGAAGAAATGGTAAACGCGTCTACCAACCGAAAAGAGCGGGAAACGTTGACTTTCGAGAAATAGAACGCGTCTACTACATGTTAACTGAAAAGAGCAAGAAACGTAAACTTTCGAGAACTGGAATTGTAAACGCGTCTACCGTTTTTTTCAAATCCACAAAAACTGGAGAGAAGAAAGCTTTTGCACGACACACCAGATCCTCCGTATCTACCGTCCTTTATAAAATGAACAAATTAAACAATTTTAAAACTTTTTTGAGTACATGTACCGAAGGGATGCTAACGTTTATAACGAAAATGATGGTTATTTTTGTTATAATTATGATTTTCGTGTGTGTATTTTAGGATGATCCAGAACGAACATCCTATGTCTTCCGTGGCGATTACTATCTGACAGGTTTGAAATAATATCTACCTTATAAATAGCGGGTAATTTCATCCGACCTCAAACGATCAAACAATCAGGTCATCTCTTCTTGTAGGAACGGTGAATTATAATTCAAATATTGCCATTGTTATCTGTTTCAGTTGTTGCTGGTTTTCATATGACGTCTTAGCCGCCATTTTGGTTGAATTTAACAAAAGATTTTTTCGTTGGATTCTTTTGTTATGCCGATCAACCAACATGGCGGCCACATCTTTTGTTATTGTTCATTGCAAACCAGCAACAGACCTTTATGGCTGCGTATGTAAGTTGCCCAATTCAAATCATGTGATGTAAACGTGATGTTCTCTAGGAAATTGTTCTTTTATTTTTCTGAAAACATATGAAAGAAACAATTCCCCACAGATCATAATGTTTACATCAGGTGGTTTGAAATGGGCAATTTACGTACGCAGCCCAAAAAGTCTATCGTATAGTCGTTCTATTCTCACAGCAACTCGTGCGTTCCTACATGAAGGGATGACCAACCAATAGACCTTTTCTGCGTGGACTAATGTTTTTCCATTTCAGACCACGTGACATTCTTTTGAGAATAAAACCCTTTGTTTCAGTTGTATTCATATTCATGTGTCTTCTCATGTGCAACCATTAAACAAAGAAATGATACTCTAGGGAATGACGCGTGGTCTGAAATGGGAAAACAAAGTGGAAAAGGTCTAATGTTATCATCGATTTTGCAAAGCTCGTGTCAAGTATAAAATGACCTAAAATGCTTCAACTGGTGTTTTCCTGACTTCCTAACTCCCAAGTAACAAGTTACGAGTATTTCCCGAAGCTACCTTTTCTTCTGGTTCTAAACTGATAATTATTGAATTTGGTAGCTTTTGACACAAAACCTCTTCACGGGAGGAAGGTGGTCTGTTGCTATGGAAACTACTGTTGCCTAAATCAGTTTCTGATTAGCTTAAATCGCTTCTTATTGTATTATTATTATTTTTATTCCAACCAATCAAAATCAAGAATTTCAAATGTAATTATTACTGAATTACACAATTTTACACTGAATTACATATTTTTTGCATCGTTTTTAGTGAAATTACATTAGAACAGGAGGGATGTCCAATGCCCCGACAAATTTATGCATAGCATTGTATTGTATTATATCCACATAACAATAGATTAGCAATACAATACAATTGAGAACGACGCAATACAATAGAATGAAATACAATGCTATGCATAAATTTGTCGGAGTATTGGACACGTTAGTTGAACAGTACACCTCTTAGCCAATCAGCATTGAGAAATGTTTTCATGTATGTGATTAATAAATCAATAAAATAAATATAATTATCCTTAGAAATTCCCTGAAGAACAGAAGTCTTTGTTTGAACTACATATTTATTAAAAGAAAGAAATAAAAATGCATGGAATGACACGTGGTTTGTAATAATTGAATAAATTATTTAGTAAATGAATATTTTTCTGTTGCAACTCAACGAGTTGAAAACGGGACAACATTATATATAACGAGATCTAGTGGAAACATTTGGGTGCAGCCCATTTTTATCTCACTTATTTTCAGGTGATCGTGGAATTTGTGACAAAGGTGGTTACCTTTGGTTTGTTGGTCGCGCTGATGACGTCATATTGTCCTCAGGGTAAGCTCTGTTAATAGGCGATTTTGGATATATCTGAAGCCAACTGGTTTATGGGGACTGAGACCGAATTTGCGGCCTCAGACCAAAGCTCCGGTGACGACCGCGAATTTTAATCAAAACAAACACATAAGGCTTTATGACAGTCTTTCTTTTATCTGAATATTTTTTTGCTTAAAAAAGGTGAAGTATTGCCCTGTTGCGCACTGCACTAATGGAACTCACAGCAGACCAGATTTGTCGTATTTTATCTTTATAATAATCCTAAGCAGTTAAAGCATTTTGTCGTAGAGAAGTGGAGTTCAATACGCTAGTTGATCCGATAATTTGCTTTATTCATTTTATTTCTAGTGATATAAAAAACTTCACTCACTGGCAGAAAATTAAATGTTTGTTAAAGGTAGTATTCCAACCATTTTCACTGCTATCCAAGCCAATCGTGAGATAAGTGACCTATCTAAAAGTAGTCTAAAGAGAAGCAACAAACATAAATCACTGACAAACGCAGTTTGCGATGAGACACCTTCAAAAAATGCCACCTCTGAAGCTGAAGTAGTCTACGATTGTGAAGTTGCCGACATCATTGATTCCTTGAATGATTTTAAGTGTTTTGGCTTGTATCCCTCGATCATGTAGATATGACTTGAGCCAAGGTACTTGTTTACGCTGGAAAAACTCTTGTATCTTCGTTTCCATCAGTAAAAACGATAGAGAAGTAAACACTCAAAGCAAGGAATATATTCCAAGCAAAGAAGTTTTTCCCGGGGCTTCGCTTTGAGGCTGCAAATTCGGTCCCAGTCCCCATAATCCAGTTCACTTCAAATATATCCGAAATGGCCAGGGCTATTTATGTTGTGCCAGGCTAGTGTGTTGATGACGTCATACCTCCAGAGTAAGCTCTGTTAATTAAGTTGTTCCAGGCTAGTGTTTTGATGACGTCATATTATCTTTAGAGTAACCTCCATTAATTAAGTTCTGTGATTAAATGTACGTCACTTAGCTGCTTGCCTATAGCGGTTTTTGTATGTGTGGGGAAATCTACAGTACCGTGCATGCCTGTCACTAGGGGTGGTTCGATAGTTCGAACGAACCCCCCTCTTCCCTCCTTATCCTTTCTATTCGCAAATTTCTGCAAGAACAGCAAGATGCATAAAACCTGATATTGGCAGAAAAATGAACCCCCTCCCCCCCATTCGAGGTCCTAGTGACGGACCTGCTGTGTCTCTCAAATATCTTCAAATAGAGTACCGAAGTGATGACGTCATAAAAAATTCGAGTTGAAAATTCGGATTTTGATGATATTTTCAGGAAGTGCTAGTCAAAATAGGAGATACGGTGAAAATATTACAACGATCAAGCAAAAAGCCATACATTTTCTTTCATTAAACGCTGGTTCATATCCGATTGGAACCAGTCCAAAATAAGAGAAAATGTATGGCGGCATTATGAACTTGAGCACCCGATATCTCCACATCTAAAACTCACAGTGACCTAAAATTTTACACATATGTAGACAATGCTGTCTTTTCTTTGAATATTCAGGTTTTAGAACTAAAATGCAAAATTTGAGAATTCGTGAAGTCATATTTCGCTTTGTATTAATAGACTATAATCAGAGCTTTTAGGTCATCCAAGGACGATCAGTTTCGTGGAGCTTTACGGATCGTTCTGGCACTGTGATTATATCCAATCCGTAGCTGACGATTTCTGTAAGGATTCTCAGCTTCTCTTCGTTTGACTGATGAGAACAGATCAAAACAGGTCACCTGCATAAGGAATCGGCCAACACTAGCTTTTTTTGCTTGGTCGTTTGTCTCTCGATTTTATGATATTGCGTTTAGGCTTAGAAGGTTTGTTCCGAGTACTAGCTTTTACAGTCACCGTCAGATGGTCCGACAGGCCAAACGGGAGAGGGCTGGTAGGGGTTAAATGTTACCATAATACTGAGATATGTTGGTAAAAAATTAATCCAGAGTATTTGCACCCCTAATTGGAAAATCTATAATAGGCTTCAGCTGGAAAGTTCTAACAGCTGATTTAAAGATTTAAGATAGTAGGGTCTTATTAAAGTTTCCTGCTATGATGATGGCGCTTTTTGGATATATTGACTCCACCTTCTCAAATGATGATACGATGGTTTTCATGAAAGAGTCATGGGCGTCAGGGGGGTGATAAACCACACGTACTATGATGTTGGATAATCCGCGTGGCAGCCGTGTCGTTCTAAGGCTTGCCTAAAGGAGTTGGTGATCTTTATTTTGAAGATCGGAGAGAATCTTGCATTGAATGGGATTTTTAACATACATGCACACTCCTCCATGGAGCCGATCTGTGCGATTCCGTCTGAAGAGTTGGTTACCATGGATGTTAATTGGATCATCCGGAACATTCTCATATAGCCATTTTTCGGTAAAAAACGATATCAGAATTAGCGATGGTGATAGTGAAAGCAATTTCATCATTCTTTTGCGCCAACGACATTACATTTGATAGAAAGAGGGATGGAACAAAATGTAGACTCCCATGGGAACTTGCTTTCACGCTGTTGAGCTCGCAGAGCCCAATAATTGCTTAATATATTTACACATTTTACGTATATTTGCATAGGTGGCCGGCTCGCTCTTCACCGCTCTGTTTCCAAGGGGTCATAGGTTCACATGTCAGTCGAGTTTGTTTGATCTATTGTTCTCTACCTTGTGACGAGGGTTTTCCTCCCTCCGAAAAAAATCAACATGTGAGCTTGAGTGTTGTGTATTGTAAATGTTGAATGTAATAGTACTGTGTATGGAGTGTGTTATACACCTATTTCAAAAAAGGTTGACACCGCCGAAGGCGATAGGCGATTCGGAGTATACTTAGTTGAGCTTTGCCCTCAGGTCTGATTTCAATCATGCCGGCTCCACTGAACAACGATCTTCGTTGGAGAGTTATTTGTGTTAATTTGGTGTTTTGGATTTGTTAAGCCATAAGCACCTAAGTGAACCTCATTAGTAATATAAAACCGACTAGATTCTGGGGCTCCATAATAGCCAAGTTCAAATGAAGTGTTGTTGTCAACCATTGTTTCCTCTGGAAATGTGGTCGCCAAATACTCCTTCAGGTTTTCAACGCTGTCAAATCGTGGCCGGCACATTTCTTAGCTGAAAAGACATTTTTTTCTTGTAGAATTCGTCGAGAACTTTGAGCTTTATATTAAGATTCGCAACATTGAGGTCGAAGCCATATTGTCTGGCAGGTACTTGTACAACTCAACCAAATTTATTATATACGCATACGCCTAGTGCGCTTGGGTCTACGAATGACCTATCGACTATCGCTTATCGCCTTTGACGGTGTCAACCTTTTTTGAAATAGGTGTATACTAGCCTTTGGCTAGTATAACTATGTTTATAACATAGCCAAGATATAACGGGCGCTCTGATTGGTCAAAGAACCAAATGTACCAATTCCCAATGGGTGCACGCTGATGTCAAAATGTTGCATGTTACGCAATTCCATCGCCGCGAAGCTGCCTTTCTTAAGCACGTTTTCATCAAGCTATGTTATAAAAGCATTGGTACTTGGTTTAGCGTGCATCCATCGAGTTTTGGGTGCACTTGGGAGGTTGCTTAAGCACTCAAGAAGCTAGAGTCACACTCGGCTACGTCTCGTGCGACTCTTACGCTTCTTTCGGGCCTAGCAGCCTCCCTCGTGCACCCAAAACTCGATGGATGCACGCTAACCAAGTACCAATCCTTAAATATAAAATAAAATTTTGAATTTGACATAGATATCGCATCGGGCCTTTCGAAGTAGAGAGTGCTTTAATTGAACATCCTGCAGTAGCAGAATCAGCGGTGGTTAGCAGCCCTGATCCCATCAGGGGAGAGGTGAGTTACACTTTCTAATCATAAAAATACATTTAATACATGTTATATAGGAAACCACCGAAAGACCCGGTTCAAGTCGCAGCTGAAACGTCACTTCAAACTGAGTGAAATTTCCATGGTATAGTACTGATACAACTTATCAGGGCCGTCGCCAACGGTGCGGTTAGTCACTTTCTCCCAACTTCCAAACCAGACCAATCTTGAGTGGTGACCAGACCACTTTCTGAGTGATGGCGACGGCCCTGCTTATGGCTCAGGGATACATTTCACATGTCAGGATGCCCTTAAAAACCATAGTTTTGTTTTCTTAATTAGGAATAAACATGGCTTCGCCGTGAAAAAGGTCTGCTTGTTCCGAATCCGCTTAAGTGACCACAAAACAATTGTTCCATGACGATGCAGGACTTGATAAAATACAGTAAATGTATGAAAACATCGAGCTCCACCTCCTGGTCACTCATGCGATATTCGGAAAAGGTCTATTACTGTTAGACATTTGGGCTTAAGAATAAAAGCTTGTTTGCGCATACGAGTAGCCCATTGGTTTGAACGGCCAGTTCTCAAATTGAACGCATTAGCTAGTTAGGAGAACAGTTTCGTGAATTATTTACTGCCTCATGGCAGAAATTTGCTACAACATGGCGGACGAGCATGCGCACTTCATGCGTCGCAGGTCAAAAAAACATGGCGGGTTTATAAGAGAATGACTGCGAAATGATATTAAATGCAAGATTACTAGCTTCTGGTAATATATGGCTTACCTCTACACATCTAGATTCGAATGGCATCAAGAGTCGCCTAAAAACACAGGGAGCCCAAGCTATGTATTTGTGCCGCTTATTTACAGTAAATGTATGAGGCTGATACATAATTCCTGATTTTTTCAAGTTGCTTTTTTCTTAATAATTTTTTTTCACATAAGTGTTGTTTGTGTTTAGAACTATGACTGTACCGAGTTTCAGCCCGATTAGAGCTTTGTTTACTAAGTTTTAGTAAAAGGTAGTTATCAGGAATTATGTATCAGCCCCATACATTTACTGTAAATAAGCGGCACAAATACATAGCTTGGGATCCCTGTGCTAAAAAGAGAAAAACGCAGCGATGTTCTCCGCGCAAAGCGAAAAGAAAAAGCAACATGGCATCATCATTAACAATGGACGAGGACGCTACTTTGACAGATATTCTAGATCTCGAGCTTCCTTCAGAAGACTCGCAAGCTCTGCACAAACTTAATGAAGAAACTGAAAGAGGCTTAGACGAGAAATTGCATCGTGCGAATGATGAAATAAGACGTTTAAAGCGCCTACAAGACGAAGTCAAGCGTCTCAGCGATGAAAGCCTTTCCTATAAAGAGGAAGTCATTCGGTTGAAGATAGACCCGCTGGGGTCAACCAATAAGGAAAGAGACGAATCTAGTTTCGGAACAAGATCTAACAGATTCGTGCCCAGGGGTATTTTTCTGGTAGCGAGAAACAAGCGACAGAATTTTATCCGAAAATGGCAGCTAGCTAGTTTTGTTTCATGGATAGAGATAGATAGCTTTAATAAAACACCTTGGCAGCCCTTAGGCTGAATTACGGTTAAATACAATTCAATTCCTAAAAATTATATATACAATAAACAAATTAAACAAGAAAGTTAAAAATATAAATAGTAAATATAATACAATAAAACTACACGGG